>CAUYQG010195072.1:0-17566 GCA_963574415.1 Tarsius wallacei
AAGGTCTAACATCTAGGATCTACAAGGAACTCAAATGAATCAAAAGGAAAAAAACAAACAGCCGCATGAAAAAGTGGGCAAAAGACATGAATAGACACTTCTCAAAAGAAGATATATAGGCAGCCAACAGACACATGAAAAAGTGCTCAGCCTTGGGCAACCCCTTTGGGTTCCTTTCCACTGTGGGAGGTTTCCTGTCCTCTCAATAATTGCTGCTTTAAAAAAAAAGTGCTTGGCCTCACTAATCATCAGAGAAATGCAAATCAAAAACACATTGAGATACCACCTAACCCCAGTAGGAATGGCCATCATTAATTAAAAAAACAACAGATGCTGGCAAGGATGAGGAGAAAAAGGAACACTTGTACAAAAATTGGTGGGAATGCAAACTAGTGCAACCTCTTTGGAAGACAGTGTGGCAATTTCTGAAAGAACTAGAAATTGACCTTCCATATGACCCAGCAAATCCCCTATTGGGAATATGCCCAGAGGAACTCAAATCATTCTACAAAAAAGATAACTGCACACATATGTTTGTTGCAGCTCTATTCACAATAGCAAAAACATGGAACCAACCATACTGCCCATCAAAACTGGACTGGATTAAAAAAAAGTTGCACATATAAACAATGGAATATTATGCAGCCATAAAGAAGGACAAACATATGGACTTCACAGCAACTTGGATGGAGTTAGAGTCGTTCACTGATCTATCACAGAAACAAAGAATGGAGTACCATATGTTTTCACTCATAAGCGGAACTTGAACAATTATCATGATACTATAAGAAAGGGATTGACAGTAGTAGGAAACTGTCAGGGGAGAGGGGTGGGATTGGCAGTTGAGGGACACTGCTAGACGAGGGAGGGGCACACCTCATCAAAAGGGTAATCGACATTTGTATACCTAATCCTGAATTGTACTCCACATCTTTAAAAAACAAAAACAGAAACAAAACCCAGAACCTAAACTAAATAAGAAAACATTACTGCTACTATTAATGACTTCTAATAATTTGCAGTTTTCTATTTTTATTTATCTCTTTTCTTACCTGTTTTTGTTTTGCTTGTATCTCAGTGTCCTTTCAGGAAGCAGAATATCAATAAAGCACTGACTATTTTGTTTCAGTTGTGTGATTCTCTATCGGGCTGTCATCCATTTGTTGCTTTTGTGGCAAGCCATACAAGGTGGATAAATGTCAATAACGCTAACTTCAAATATATAAGTATTGCATGAAATTACAAACATATACACACTTGATTATCAAAAATGTAAGCTACCACACTAAGCATAATCTACTGTTTCTTTAGTTGTTAAATTATTTTGCATTTTCTCAGACAGCAAGTTTTTTTAATGGAAAAGTTCTTAAATTTGATAGCTTTCTACTTATTTTCCTAAAATTTTAGAAAACAAACGTGTTTAATCTTAACAATGAAACGCCTCTGTTCCATCAATATAATGTTTTCTTCAAGATTATAGGTTGAGGTCACTATTAATGTTTTCAGGTAACATTAAGGGAAGTAATAAAAGTAATTGAGAAAAGATAGAATTTCAAAATTTAGGTGGCGCAAAGCAAATTGTCAAGATAATGCAAATGTTCAAATTTTGAAGAACTGGCAAAATGACAAAACATCACAAAATCTGTAGCTGCAATACTTTCAGACAGAAATTACTGTTACTTACTATTTACAATTACATTTTTTAAAACCTGTCTCTTGCAGGATATGGATAAAGGAATGGCACACAATATAAACCCAAGTACACAAGTGAACTGGAAAAACTTTTTATTCAATAAATTTGAGACCTAGCTACGTCATTTTGCCTAACAATCATTTCTCATTTTGACTTCTTCGTATCATCCATTCATCATGCAGCTGTGGTTTCATGGGATCTGGCAGGTCCTTAATCCAGAGGAGAGGTCCTAATCCATCTAGGTTACTTTTGGGAATTCCATTTCCTTTACCTGTGTCTGATTTAGGATTAGACATTGACCCCCAACTGTGGCCAATAAGGTGAGACCAAAATTCTCCCTGGAAGTCTTTGAAGACACATTTCTTTATTCTTCAAGAAAAAAAGAAAAGAAGTCAAATTGTCTCTTCCTTTGGGGGGTTGCTGTCCTGGACAATTATATATATAATTGCTTCACCTATTTTGTAACTCTGAGAGGAAATAAATATGAAGGTCAAATACATTACACTAAGGATGGCAGGATGAAGAGAGGGAAAAAGAAATCTGGCTTGTTGTTTAGATCAATAAGCTTCAGATAAAACCCGGGCAAGAGTCTGACTTTTTTTCTTCAGTGACATAAATGATGAAGGTGATGATGATGATGATGATGATGACGATGATGTTTTCATTTTTTAAAGACAGTTTTATTGAGTTTTCTGTTTCTTATTGCCAAAATACTCCTAAGAGGAAATGTTCAATACACTCCAATAAACTGTTTATTCATTAACATGAAACCAAATTTTAAAAGGCTAAGAACTCACGAAGGTACTTGAACTTTCTTTCATGATTGTTCAGTTACACTACAAATAACAATCATACACACACTCACTAATACACACAATCTTGAGAGAAAATAGACCTAATTTTAGAGCCTTTCCTCAAAGCATCTAATGATGCCAAATAATCAACGTACTTTGATAGCATTGACATAGTTTACATTGATGACATTTGCATCAATGATTTTGGTAATATGTGGACAAAATAATCAGCTGATTTCACTTTTTAACCAGGTATTTTTGCATAATAAAAATGGAGCCATGATAATTATGGAGGTTGGATGTGGGACAAGAATTTCGGTCTAGTTATCCAATAGAAGAAATTGATAGAGTTTATATACTGTATTTCATGTACTTTGCTAAGTGCTAAAATTAGAGAAGTGATTAAAACATAGCCCCAACCCTAATAGCCCAATGCTTAATTAAAGGAGTCAGCACCAGCGAATTCTTAAATCTTTCTCCATGATGTTCAAAAAGGGAAAATGAGTAAATATCAAGCATCTACTTCAAATATAGCCTCTGTTTGCAGAGCAACAACCAAAGTACAAGAGAATTATTTAGAATAAGTCCATTTTGAATGTAAATTCTTTGGGGATGTAGTTTGGACAGAAATCAGTCAACAGTGTGCTATTGTGAATAATCTGGTTCACAGCAAATCACTTAACTTTGCTTCATAGGTATTTTTTGGTTATATCGAATGTAAAAGCCATGAAAGTCTGATTCAATTATTTGCTCGTATTAAAAGCCCATTATTTAAAAAAGCTTGTACTTTAATGTTATCCTATAACTTATAAAGATCCATTTTGGCTCACATGCTTTTAGCAAGATGAGCATGAAATGCATTTTTAAATGATGTGTCCATAGTGTGTTAAAGTTAAAAATGTTAGGCTATTTATTGTGCTGTGCTGGAATTTGAAAGGGACAGATGATAGAGATGTAATTAAAATCTTGCCTGTTAAGTAATCTCATGAATTATTAAAATCCAGATCCTATTATTCCTTCTTAAACTGTTCTTTTTAACTTCTTGTTGCCACTTGTGCCAACCCCCTTCAAATGTTAAGCAATTACCCTCTATAGGGTCAAAGAAGCACCTAAAGGGCCCATCTGGAAAGCTGAGATAAGGCCCTATGGTTCAGCTTAAACAACTGTTGAACTGAGACATTAAGATTTAGTTGGGGAGGAAGCCATTACCTTGGGGCTTTCTGAATAGCTAAAAGAGATATATTCTAGTGCACTTTACATCAATTCTTGGATGCTCTTCTGTATTTTTATAAAGCTTTAGTCTCATCTAGCTTCAGAGTGTTGTCTTGATGTACATGAAATGCTGTATTGAAAGTTTGATATAATTTTGCAAACTGAAATATACATACACATATCTATCTATCTACTTTTTGAAAGATGATTAGCTGCCTGTTAATTTAATTAAAGTAGGTTAAGTAGAAGTGATTTTTATTCAAGCTGTTCCATACTTGAGGGTTATTTTGAAACAAGGTTTCTTTTATATATATGTATTTTTTTCTAAATTTTCTGAGAAAATTTTCTCTGTATTTCCAGAAGTCAGAGAGATTTGTTTAATTAACACTTGAGTTTTAAAATAATCATACAAATAATCCATTTATATGTGGAAGCTAAAAAATGTGAACACATGAACATAGTGAAAAAATCAATAACAAAGATTGGAAAGGGTGAGTGTGATGGGGGGAGCATGAAGAGAAGTGGGTTCAAGGGTAAAAACATGCAGAAAGATAGAAGGAATATACCCAATGTTTGACAACATGTAGGAAAAAATACTTAAAAAGCTGTATTACGTTTGAATGATGGACACCCTAAATATCCTAACTTGGTCACTATTCATTATACAGTCATACATCTAGAACATTTCTCACTAACCCCATAAATTTGCACAAATGATAAAACAGCAATCATAAACATTTCATAAAAGGAATTTGCTAGGTGAATGCTATGATTGGGTTATTATATAATAGAACCACTGGCTCATTACTTATATCAAAATTATGGCCTAGTTTTATATCTATGACATTGAATATTTTCAGGGTTAAGTTAAATTTCAGCCTGTGACCCTATACAGAGACAATTATGCAACCATCTTCACTGATGCTGGTTTCTTAGATGCTGACAATTGATACTTTGCCAGGGATGGGGTGGGGGAATTGGCAATGCCACTTTATGAATTTAACAGAAATTATGAAAGTAAGCAATTTGCTCTGAAATCAATACTCCATCAGAATAATTCTCAATATATTAGTGAAAAGCAGTTTTCATTTTCTTCATATATAGAGAGTAGTAGAAACATTCTAGGTATTCCAGATTTAAAGCAGTTTGGGGCTAATGCACATCACTATGCCTGCTGCTGGACCTAAGCACTAAGAGATGTGGTATATAAGATCATTGATGAAAACAAGAAATATGGTTACATAGTCACTTGGGCATAGATCTTCCCAGATAAATGTAACTATTACAGAGTTGATTAATTTTGAAGCTAAATCCCTGAATTTGCATGGTCATTATTATCACTATGCTAGAAGTCTTCAGGAATATACTACTAAACTTTCGTCAACATGTACTGTTAATTTTGTTTTTGCAATATCTGTCACCTGGAACTTTTTTTTTTAGTGAGTTATACATTGCAATAGAAAGGAAGATTAAAATTTTCCATTGTATAGATAATGCACACCCCTATTAAACATTTGCTGTGTGGTGCAAGGCACTGAGCTAAGCATTTTCATGTATTATCCAACTGAATACTAACAAAAATGTCTATGATATACACATATATAAAATACTATCATTGCTATTTTTAGGAGAGAAAATTGGAGTCTAGATAGTTTAAAGTAACTTTTATATTATATAACCGGTAAGGGGTAAGATGATGATTCTAGCATTTATATTACTGAAAGTTTTGTATTTGTGGAATAAGTGAGAATTTTATCTTCAGACCGTATGTGAGATCAGTGACAAAAGGCAACTGTGTGATCATGATCCAATATTAATAAATTTATATACATTCTATAACAAAATATCTGCTTATAATTATTGCTTGCTTACTTTTTTCAGTACATTAATTCTTTTAAATGTGTTACCACAATTTAAAAATCTAAGGTGATCTCTCTTAGTCGTGCCATCTCAATTCAGGTCATGGAAGATTGTATTTAATTATTTTAAATTACTCTATGCAAGCAGTCCCTACCAATGCAGTATCTGTACCATTCTTTCAACTTCCTTTCTAGGACCTATCCTCTAACCATTTTACTCTGGGCTAATTACACTCTCTCTTGTCAGAAGTGCACGTTTTATATATTTCCTTGCTGACATCAACTGGTTTTCTATTAAGACCTAAATTCTTGTGAGATGCTGAGCATAGAGCATAAGGAAATGATTTCTTTTCTAATGTGAGGGTAAAAGGGTGATGTGGAAAGTTCTTGGAGAGTCCGTAATGCAGAATATGAATTCAGACCAAGTAATTCATCAATTAATTTATCTCACTTGTCATTCAAGTAGAAAGTCAAGGAATCTTGGTCAGGGAAAGTAAAAACTGAATGAGTCAGTTCAACTGTCTTTACATAATTGAAATCATTCTAAAACCAGTTATTTGAAATTGAACATTCTCAATGTCTTATTGGCCATTAAACCTCTGCCCATTTTTTAACTCTCATATCCCATGTTCTTTGAAAGGAAGTAGAAAAGTGCATCTCAAGGCCTCTGATTGCAATTAGTGTACTGGCTATAGAATCAGGATTTCAAGATATGTACAAAAAGAAAGGAAGAGGAGGAAATGAAAAAGAACAAAGGAAAGAAAGGAGGAAGGTTAGAAGGAGGAAACTTCATATGGAATTACTTTAGGTAAGTTTCCTAATAATAAATAAGAATAATATTTAATGAACAATTACATTTTCAATGGACATACTCAGATTTTGTAGGACCTGAAAGTCATAACATGTGAAGGATATTTTAAGGAAGGCATGCACTGATTTTAAAATAACATGCCCGTAGCCACTTTGGCACAACTTGACATGAGAAATCACTAATACAAAATGCCCTCTCCCAATTCTAAGTAAAGAGCCCTGCCACTTAAGTACCTTGACAAAAGCTTCAGGTGAGTCTGTCTCTGTCTGAGGGTTAGATCCTGCACTGAGCTTCTTTAATCCTTTTTTTCAAGCAAATGAGAGAGAAAACTGAGGCCTGGAAAAGGTGAATAAGCTGCCTGAATGCATGCAGTCAGGAAGGGATGGAGATAAGATGCCAACTCTTGTTCAGACTCTAGAGGCGACATGTCTAACTCCTTTAGGTTATGTCTGCAGGTTTTATTAGTATTTGCAAGAGAATGTTACAAACACAGTATGGAGACAAAAAAAAAAAAAAACATCTGGTTAACACTGAAACATGATGTGAATTTTCCTTATATCTATGTTTTCTACCAAAATTGACTCATAGTTGTTTCTAAAATGACAGACTGCACCAGATCTTGAATTGTGGTGGAAATGTGTTAATGACAAACCTTAAAAAAAAATTATGCACCAGAAATGGACCAAAGGATAATAGGATAATAATGAAAGGAATGGAGAACTGTCATATGAAGGAGAAACTAAATCTCAATATTTATTATTATACTCATTATTCAATATAAAAAGATAAGGGAAACTCATAAATAGCTTGAACTTTGAAAAGCATGGGTTTGGTAAATGGGCAAGTATTCATGCAACTGTGGATAAGTAGAACAAAGGGGAAAGTATTGATGCTTTGAAGAGATGGGTCCAGAACAAGAAAAATAAAGTACCTCCTTTACCCTTTGAAGTGGTGGGAGGTAAAATAATGCAATATGTTATCCTTAGAAAGGGGTTTTCGAAATGTTTTCATTGGAGCTTTAGGAATTTCAAGACATTCCTGGACATTGCCTCTCCACCTCAGACACATCCCCACCTATATCATATATTCTAGACACAAATTTTTGAAGGAAAAGAAAGAAATAAAGACAGATTGTGTTTATAGAGGAGCCCCAGGAACCATGTCCTACAGGTACAAGTAAGGAAAAATAATAACATGCTGGTGTTATGGGTTTATTGATACATGTGGAACTAACTAAAATCAAATCAACAAAAGTTTTCCTTATACAAATAAATCCCCTGACTGGGTACATATGTAATGGAATTGTGGTGCTCTTAAGAAATCTATCTTCAGATCAATCCTAATAAATGATAGTTCATAAGTCAGAAATCCTGTGATGAGACACATGTTTCGAGTTTAGAATTTGAACAATTGGAAAAATTTCAGAAATTGATATTCTTTTTCTAATACCTTATCAAGTTTGAAAGATATGTTCCAACACTCGGTGTTTGGGCTCAAGTACAATAATTCAAAGAAAAGTCATTTTATTCTTTCAAAAAAATCTGGAAATTATGTCTTGTTAGTAAAGAATAAGAAAATGTTTGTTTGCTTTGACGTTTGCTGTTGGCTAGGATCAGAGAAAGGGATACTAAGTTATTGCAGATCATAATGAAAGCAGAAATGCAAGAACAGAGCATGGAATGTAATGCAAGTTCAATAAATGTTTACTGAATGAATAAGTGAAAGAGTGGATTAAATAAACCTTACCAATAGGGAAAGAGTATGAGGCCTGCCATGAAATTCACCTATAA
The DNA here is from genome assembly GCA_963574415.1 of Tarsius wallacei. Classification (NCBI taxonomy): domain Eukaryota; kingdom Metazoa; phylum Chordata; class Mammalia; order Primates; family Tarsiidae; genus Tarsius; species Tarsius wallacei. The sequence goes on from CAUYQG010195072.1 coordinate 8,160, forward strand.
CTCCTAACAACTGTGCCATACATAGCTTTATAAATGCTAATTCTTGAACTATGAACTTCCTACTATGGCAAGAAGTGGTTTTGAAATTGTTAAGAAGCCTGGGGCTCCTGGGCGATTTTTAAAAGGGATTTCACATACAATGATGCTGAATGAAGATTTATACTTTCCAAGGAATTTATGATTATCTGTTAATGTTTTATGATTTTGTTATTCTAAAGAAAATTTCAACATAAAAATACTTTTGTTAAATAAAATGATAAACACCATAAGATTCTTGAGCCCACATGAGACCACACCAGAGAATCTCCTTGCAGGACTACAGAGGGCGTTTACAAGGGAAATAAAGGTAAGATGTTAACAAGCAGGAGCTTAACCAGTTTAACCAGCACAGGTGCTAAGAAGACCTCATTTATATGCAAGACCAGTAAGAGTCTGGGGCTTTAGGTTGAAAAAAAAAAATTTCATTTCATTTTATCTTCCAAATTTATGGATTTTGAACACCATATACAGATGCTCTGAAGTCTGAGGTAGTCATGAAGAATTATTGGGCTAGGTCTATATATGATGCATCTGGTCAAACTGGAACTATTTCTGAAACAAGTTTCAGCCAGTATATGCTACTATATTATCAAAATATTAGCCATATACATTCATTAAGGCATGTATAGCTTAATGGGCTCAATCAGCCCTGTTTGTGTGTGCCTGAGAGAAAGAGAAAGAGTCAGATAAGGATAGCAAGCATTGCATATTATGACTCTATTAGAATAACCATGTGTGAACATAAATTGCCTTTGGAATAGTAGTGGGCCTGCTGAGGGTTAGGTTGGGGAGTCAGAAGCATTTTACTCCCACATATACCATGGTTCTGATAACATTCAGCTTTTAATAAAGCAAGAGAAATTAACCCACATTATGAGTAAATCCTCTGTAGAATTTTTCTTTCAAAAAATATAATAATATTTTCATTTTCATAGAAAACAATGCTAGTTAATGCCTTATGGATTCCACAAGATTATAGGCAGAATACTGTGGTGAACATTACAATAACTTGTAATTTAAGATTTATTGAGCACAAAAAACATGTTGGACACTGCCAACTGGCAAAATTAGATGAACCTTTTGCTTAGAGGGGTTATAAAATAAGAGCAATGCACATTGTAAGAAGAGAAAAAAACTAAATATACATGGCTTAGCATATCAGTTGTCCAAGTGGAAAATGTTTCATCTTCCTATTGTGTTCTGTGTTTTAAATAACAAAAATAAAGTTCTATTTTGAAGGTTACATTAATCTTAACAGCAGCACATGTGAGATAATTATGAAATAAGAGTTAGGTATTGACAAGATGCCTCAGTTGATCAGTACTAAGTACTGAGTAAACACTAGTTGAACATATGTTTAAATTGAGGAATAAAATATTTGATTTTTTTTTTGTCTAGCATTATTCTCAGATTATTTTCCTAACATAAATTTCTTTTTTTCTTCAGTTAATTTTTTCTTGTAGTTTTCTTTTTATATTTTTTATTGATATATAATAGTTGTACATATTTTGGGGATACATATGATATTTTGTTATGAGTATACAATGTGTAATTATCAAATCATAATAAGCATAATATTCATCACTTCAAACATTTATCATGTCTTTATGCTGGGAACACTACAGTTCTTCTAGCTCTTATGAAATATACAATAAATTATTGTTAACTATAGTCATTTTACTGTGTTATCAAATACTAGAATTCATTTCTTTTATCTAATTGTATTTTTGTACCCATTAACCAACTCTTCTTCCTCTCTCCCAACACTCTGCCCTAAGAGTTTATGCTGTCTCCAGGCCAGGTACACAAGACCTTACATAAATTTCAAAATTAAAAATGGCCCAATACATGTAACTTTATAAATTTCTCTTTATAAATTTCTTAGTGACTGCCCCTGGTGGTTGCAAGACAAAAATTAATTATTAAGGAATTCATGACTCAACTAATTAACTAAACTGATCATAAAACATGATGCTGAAATGTGCAAAAGTTTTCTAACCAACATGTCCGTACTAAGGCTATTCTGTGTACTCTATAAGTCTGTAAAGAAAGTTAAGTTAGGGAATATGTGAACAATTAATGAAAGTAAATGACTGTTTTAATTCAATTTCAAATACAAAATTGTTAAGAAACTATTATACACTGTGGATTATATTAGACATTGAAGGTTCACACTGTGATGAAAGACAAATCAATGACAGTAAAACAATGGACAAAGCCATTCTGCAAAGAAGATAGTAAGGGCCTCTAAGAATTATGCTTTAGAAGTTAAAGGATGTGAGAAAAAGGTAAGGTTACTTCCTTCTCTCAAAACTGGTGTAAAGATTAATACTTTTAAACCTATTTATATTTAAAAATTATGTATACTTTTACTAATCTATATACAACTTTCTAACATTATTGCTTTTTTGTTGTGTTAGAAATGTTTTTAACATTTTAAAACATTAAAAAAAAATAAAGTTGGAAAGAGCTTTACAAATACTCTATACTACCTATATTCTATTTTACCTACTTTATCTCGTACCTATCAAACTATTTATTTTCCTAAACATTTACTAATCTGCTTTCTAAAATGCACTTGAAAGTAAATTGAAAATAACACCACAGTCTTCCCTAAATACATAACATTTGTGTTATTAAATAGAAGTTATATTTGTTCATATTTTATGCAAAGTAAAATAGAGTGCAATGCGGATGTATATATTTTCTGAGTTTAGCCAAACTTTTGGAGATATAGAACATTATCATCTCCAAAAATTTTTCTTCCCCTTTTCAATAAATTGTTGCTCTCATATGCAGAGACAATGGCTGGTCTGATTATTTTCCAGCATAGATTAATGCTATATATTCTAGAATAGCATAAAAATTGAATTATAGATGATAACTTCTTTTGTGTAAGATATGATTCACTCAGAGTAATGTTCTCAAGATGCATTCATATCATTGTTCTTGCCAGTAGTTCCTACCTTTTTTTTTTAAAAGTTTCCAATTTTATGAAAATATCAAAGCTAGTTCTTTCACTGCTTTTACTGGTGGCTGTTGGGAAGGATAATTACTGTAGCTATTAGAGATTACACTGCCATAATCATTCTTATTCAAGTTTTTAGTCAACATATGTTTTGATTATCATGCCCAATATGTAGAAATTAATAGAGTATAGATGGTTTGAGTTTAGTTTTATGAGAAACAGCCAAACATATTTTCAAAGAGATGTGAAAGACAAGTGTCTGTGGACCTTTTGCATTTCTGCACAAATCTTACACGTGAGGCATTAATTGCTTTTTGATTCAGACTATCTCTACAAGATGTTTGCATAGCAAACAGCCTTGGAAGATAAAGATAATGTCTTTTTCCTGAGCAAAGAGCAGGCTTACTGTCAATTATAAAAGATTCATGCTCCTTAAATCAGAGTTCCTGCCCCATAATGCAACGTATTTTCTGTACAGTAGTCATCTAATCCTGTTCACAACACCTTCTGAGAATTAGAGGGAAAATTTTGATACTTTTACTGCTATTGCTGTGAGTTTAAAAATGCTATTTTTCTATGACCCAGAGTATCTAGTTTTCTATTAGCATCTGTAAAACTGTGGCAGACTATTTTTTTATTTGCAAATAACGTAAAATTTCAGACTTTTCAAAGATTTTGACAAGCGTTATATTCTCAACAGCATCTGAGAGTTGTGGTTGTTCTACAAGCTGGACAATATTCAGTATTGTCACTTCTTAGATTGTCAGTTCAAGATTCTAATAGGTAACTTGTGGTATTTGTGATTTTCACTTGCATCTACCCAATAGGTTGAAGACTTTTACCCAATAGGTTAAAGTCTTTTAAAAAACCTTTTATTGGCCATTCATAAAGTTTAAAAATAAAGTTCCTATCTAGTTATTTTGCCCATCTTTTATTGCTTTATTTTATTTTTTAATAATGAGCAGTAGAAATCGAATATAGGTATAGATATATATCCTGGATACAAGTCCTTTACTTAATATATGTTTTGTCAATGTTTTTTTACAAATTGTTCTCTGCCTATTCATTTTCTTCATAGTATTTTTTGATCAACAAAAGATACTGATTTTAGGCCAGATGTGGTGGCTCATGCCTGTAATACCAGCACATCGGTGGGCAGAGGCGAGAGGATTGCCTGAGCACAGAAGTTTGAGACCAGCTTGGACAACTTTGGCAAAACCTCATCTCTACAATAAATTTTAAAAAAATTAGCCAGGTGTGGTGGTGTGCACCTGTAGTTCCAGCTACTTGGAAGGCTGAGCTGGAAGGATCACCTGAGCCCAGCAGGTAGAGAATGTAGTAGCTGTGAGCATTCCACTGCACTCCAACCTGGGCAACAGAGTGAGATTCTGATTTAAAAAAAAAAAAGTACTGATTTTAATGTTTAATGCATCTTTTTTTTCTGGTATGCTTTTACTCTTTGTAACCTATATTAAGGGGGGAAAAAGGCTTTTGTCTGTCACCAATACACAATACACTCCTAGTCTTGTATTTAAAATGTTATCTTTTTTACTGAAACTTTTGCTTTCAGATAATCAAGAATTCACATGCTGTTGTAAGAAATAATACTTGTACCCTCTACCCAAGTTCTGTCAATGATTATATCCTGAAAGACTATAGAACAGTATGACATTAAGGCTATTGATAGCCAAGAAACAGAACATGTCCATGATCACAGAAATCTCTTATGCTGCTCTTTAGAATCACACTCACATCTCTCCCACTTTCACCCTCTCCTTATTCCCAAGCAATCACTAATCTAGTTCCCATTTTTATAACTTTGACTTTTCAAGAATGTTTACAAATGAAATCATACAATATGTCACCTTTAAGGACTGGCTTTTCCAGCTAACATAATTTTCTGGAGAATGTTGTTCATATCAATTTGTTCTTTTTTTAAATTGCTGAGTAGTATTCCATGGTATGGTTGTACCACATCTGTTTAACTCTTCACTCATTGAGAGACATCTGGGTTTTTTCTAGTTTGGGGCTATTACAAATAAAACTACTACAAACATTCATATACAAGTTTTTGTGTCAGCTATATGCTTTTATTTTCCTAGGATAAATGCCCTAGAGTATAATTGAGTCACATGGTAGTTACATGTTCATTGTTTTTAAAGGAACACAGTACTCTTCCAGAATGGCTGTACCATTTGCATTCCCACCAGCAATGTATGAGTGATCCAGTTTCTTTACATCCTCACTAGCATTGGTATTATTGTTATTTTATTTTTTCAAGTTTGGATGCCCTTCAAGTGTTGTTTCTAAAAGGTAGCCCTCCTTTTCACATAGCTCGATTCTATTGACATATGCTGTTTTTTATTTTTGGTTGTATATATTTAATGTGTACAACATGATGTTTTGATATACATAGTGAATTGATTCCTACAGTCAAGCAAATTAACATGCCCACATTATAGTAGCCGTTTATTGTGACAAAAGCAAATAAATTTTCTCTCTTAGCAAATTTTCAGCATATAATATTATTGACAGTAGTCTTCTCGTTGTACATTAGATTTCTAGAATTATTCATCCTATACAACTGCAGATTTATACCCTTTGACCTATATCTTCTGATTTCCTCCCCTGCCCTGCCCCTACTAATAATAATTCTACTCTCTGTATCTATGTATTTGGCCTTTTTTTGACATGCCTTCAGTCATGAGCTTAAATGCATGTGTCCACTTTGTTATCTTTACCTGGTATGCGGGATAATTCAACAAAAAGAGAAAGTTATGAGAAAAATAAATATCCAGCATAAAACGTTAACTTTCCATTTTTTTTTTTTGCAGGACCTTCAGTTTGTAATTATATATTTATTTTGTGACTGTGTGAAATGAGGTCGTTTACTTCCTTTTTATATCTATCATCTCCATTGTAGACTGAGAATTCTGTCTGCTGTATTGCTCCCCACCACATGACTTATGTCTAGCATATAAGAACATCTAATAGAAATTAATAGTTACTGAATGTAATATGCCTTCTAAATGTGTTCATCTTTTGAATATAAAATTATTCAATAGATTATTTTAAATAGCAGTTAAAGAAATAGTTGTTTAAAAATTGTGTCAGTGAGCAATTATATAATACTTTAAGTAGTATATTATAATAGCTTAATTCATTTTATCACATATATGTTAGAAAGGCCTGAGTTAGCTTCTACTAGTTTTTAAACCTCAGAGAAAATTCTATTCTTATTCAAAAGTTGACTCCTTTAAAATATTTCTGGTAAAAAACATTTTGAAAACTTAAAAAATCTGATTTCTGTGCAAATAAAAATATCTCAGTTTTATAACTGTATGTAATAGCTCTGATAAGAAACCTATAAAACTTATTCTATATTCTTTGCTTCAGACATATTGCACATAAAGAGAGAACTTAAATCCATTCTTAAGGTTTACCAATGAAAAAGATAGAAATATCTACGTTTTACTACCCCGTCTTAATATGTGACCCATACTTGGTTTTGTCAGTGCCCTGATCATATTTTCTTGTGCTACTGCAGTGCAGACTCTTGCCAGCACATATAATTTTGCCTGAAGGCTTTCCCTGGCTGGTGGTGTCTTTTGCCATCCACCTAGCAGTCTGGAAGTGTCCGAGAATGAATGCTGCTCCAAGTGAAGGTTTCTAATGAAAACTAACAGCAATTGACTTAGGAACACCTCTGCTCCCTCATGTCTTGACTGGGAAAACTCTGAAGCATGTGCCCTACCCTGACTTCCAGAGTTCACCCAGTGAAATAAGTTCTAGTAATAGATAGTGTAAATTTGCTTGAAAATGAATGCTTACTTTACTACCTTAATTCCTCTGCCTTTTCTTCCTACCTTACTACTGGTGTTTTGGAGGATCACATGCAAAATAAATTACTTGCACTCTAATCCTTATCTCAGGGTGTTTTTCTGGAGTAACTCAAACTGATATATAAATTCCTGCTTGAATAAATGAAATTGAAGTTATTACTTTCCCTCCAAATATTCCTAAATTTCATGAATGTAATTCAGTAAATTTAATGAGGGAACTGGACTCTGCCAGATACAAATAGAAAGCAATTGTTCCCCCACCCTCGCTGCTATTCCATTAAACCTACTCTGTCAATTTTTCCCTCTCTTTTTATGACAGCTTGTAAGGTTCTCATATCTTTTCTCTTTGCTTTCAAGTTTAAAAAATAGTCTCATATTTAAATATGAAAGTTTACAGTCTTGACAGCCCCTGATAAAGGCCGATCAGGCTCAGAAAACTGCAGTAGAGAAATAGCAAGGTTTCTTCCCTTCCAATTTACTTACTTTACTCACCTCCTCTTGTTCCTCTTTCTTCTACTTTCTTTGCTGTCTCCAGCTCCTTGAGGTTGGAGCAGGGGAAAAAAAGAAGAGAAGGCAGAATGTGATGTTGAATTGGAATGTTAATCTGGGATGCTGGAATGGTGTGGCTGCTGCCACAAAGCCGGTCTTCCTCTCATTCAAGGTATGGCGACCTCCTCTGAAATCCAAGCTTTCACCCTTATTATCATCACCACCACCTCCAACCCCCCTTGTAGACCTTGCTCGGTACTACTGCCTACAATTCCCCCATTGACAGTTTACGATCCTTGCTCTATCCATCCATGGCCTTTCCTTCTACATAGGACAATACAAACCATCCTCTTTCAGCCTAGTACATCTTTCATCAGGCAGGAAATCCTTTGGGTGGAGTCATTTTCAAAACAATTCAAGGCCAGATGACTTTTAAAGTTCCATGAGGCCTCTGTAAATACTCAGGAGCAATTGGATTGTAGTGGGCAGAAATAGAATTGGTGACCATCAAAGCCCTCTGGACTCTTGAATAAGTCTACACGCAGCCCAGCCTTGAATGGGCGAGACTTCTCCAAGTACAAGTCAACATCAACTCTAGTGCCCCCAACTCTGAGGAGGTCAAATTCTCTGAAGTTCTCTCCTCACCCCTTCCTCTAGGTTAGTTTCTCTCCTGGAAATAAGCACAGCCACGGTCTGTGAGAGGATTTCTTACAGCCTCCCCATTTGGCTTGAGGTATGGAGTGGAAGGGAGAAATGTACAGCTCTTCCCACAGAAAACCATCCTCATGGTCTTTACTTTATTGGTCTATTTTTCTCCACATGTTGACTTGAGGCAGGTCATAGACAAATGTCTATCCATATGTATTTTGGGGTTACCTCTTAGCATATTCTGCATAGCTGATCTGGTACCTCACTTTCACATTCGTGGGAATTTAATATCCTTTTCCTTGATCTCTGTGGCCCCAGCTGAAATCCAGAGGCAACAAGAAGGGATCTATTTTAACATTCTTCTACAACTATAATTCACAATCTAAATAAATAAACTTTGATTTATTAAGTTTTACTATTTTCCCAACTTTGTGCTATGTCTTGACTATACATTATCGTGTTAAGATTGTCCTATTTAATACATCATCTGATAACTGTTTATCTGTGACACAAGTTAGGAACTCAGTTTCCATGTATTTTCCATGAAACTATTTTCTAGGCATTGGTACCAACCTATTAGAATATACTGTTAAAACATAACTGTTGGGGGGCAGGCACACCTCATCAACAAGCGTACCTGCATAATGACCATTAATATACCTAGCCTGAATTGTACCCCACACTTTTAAAATAAAATAAATTAATTTTTAAAAATATTTAAGAAAATTCCTGGCTATTTGCAGAGTTTTTAAAAGTTAGAGATGTCTTACTATAAAATATATTGTGGGTTCTAAAAGGAAAAAAAAAGGCGTACCACTTATTGTAATCTGTAAACTCACTTTACTCAAATTAGATTAACAAATTCATGATCAAGTATGATTTTAAAAGTCTTCCTTCAATTACTTTTTATGTTTTCCATTTTTCAATAATGAACATACGTAAAAGGCATATTCAATTTATTTTTAGATATAAAATTAGCTAGATCAGAATGTGGCAGCTGTGTTTTAAGAGATTTTTCAAAGGGTTGATATTCCCAGAGCCAACTTTGCATTAGGCAGATTAGTAACACCTGTGAGTTGATTTGGCAGTTATTTAATAATTACTCTAATAACTGGACAAATCCAGTGGGCTCTCTCACCGCTTCTTCATTTCATGGTTTCTCAAACCAATGAAACATCTTTAAAAATATTCACATTGGCCCCCCGCGCCACCCCTCCCGTCGTGAGCGCCCTGAGCGCGCACGCGAACCACCCAGGCCCAGCTAAATGCGGGGAATGAGTCCAAGATGGCGACCGGGCAGCGTGGTCTGTGAGACCTCCGCAGAAGAGGACACAGAAAGACTCCAGATCTCTCCCAGGGGGCCTGCTCCCCCACATGGAACTTGTCCACGGACACCGCAGAGGCATTACAGCGGGCCTGAG
>CAUYQG010195073.1:0-55447 GCA_963574415.1 Tarsius wallacei
CCCGGCTCATTTTTTGATTTATTGTAGAGATGAGGTCTCGCTTGCCCAGGCGGGTCTCGAACCCGCGGGCTTAGGCAATCCACTCACCTCAGCCTCCCAAAGGCGCAGGATTACAGGCTGAGCCACCGAGCCCAGCTATGACTTAGCTTTAAATGACAACTTGACTTTATTTTAGTGTCACTACAAGCTAAAAGGACCTTGTGTATATCATTCTGACAAATTAAACACTATGCATATTATAATTTCCTTATGAGTTTCAAACAACTAATTTTTATCAGAAGTTTTGATGTACAGGTCTTTGGTGAGTTTGAGATTGCCTATACTTCATTCCCACCAGTTTCATAATTCAAGATGCTGAGAGCTAAGAAAAGGTTAAAACTAAAATGTAAAATATGACTGAATGTTTTGGAAATAGTAATGCCAATCTAAAAGGGACACAACATTTCAGAATCGAGCACTGACTGCTAAGGACTGTGTACATTTATAATTCTAATTTTCGGAGCACCCCTTTTACAAAGAATGGCAATAACATATTCTCCTCTCCACTGAAGCTTCAAGGTCAAGGAAGGGGTGGGGAAAGCTGCCATTTAAGTTGAAATGTATATATGAGATCCAACAATTAAGTTCATGAGCGCATCCTAGAAAAAGCCACATACCTCTGAACTGCTACATAATTGCTGAATATCACTATGGTCACCTTCGAAATACTCTCCCTTGGGAAGCTGTGCACCGACACCAGCATCTAGTCTGCCCATCAAAGCAATTATGGAACTCTCTCTGAAATGTCCATCAGAGCCATCATCATATTACCTTTGATGTTCTGAATGTCATCATGTCTTCCTTTCAATATTTCCTTTGTCTTTGGGTAAAGACAAATGTCACTGGGGGCCAGATTAGGTGAGTAGGGAGGGTGTATCCATACAGTTATTTGTACTGTGCTGCCAACATAAGCACATGGTGTCAAGTTTACAATCTTAATTGCCTCAACAAATAATGATGACACTGCTGATGGCCATTCCAGAAAAAGAGTTACAAAACTGATTTGATGGGTGGACTAGGACTTGGTGTCGGTGCATAGCTTCCCAAAGGGAGTAGTTCAAAGATGACTGTAGAGATATTCAGCAATGAGGTATGTAGCACCTTTTTTAGGATGGTTTGCAAAACTAGTTGTCGGACCTCGTATACCTGAGATATATATATATATATATATATATATATATATATGTCTAAGGTTGAAGATTCAGACAACATTCCTTATTGGAATGAAGGTGAAGAAGAAATTGGATAAATGTGAAGAGGAAAGAAAGAAAAGAGGGGAAAGGTATTTATTTGGAAGGAATTATTAGTTCATTCTAGAAAGATCTTGATCATTTTTTAATGTTTTCCTCGGTTTTATTTCATGCAATTCCTTTTACTTTTTAAAACCTCTTCATGAATTTCAAGAACATTTGTTTCCTCTTTAAAATCTGTTTTTAACATGCACTTTTAGTTAATCATGTTCGTTTCTACCCCTCGAACCCTGAGGTCCTTGGAGGGGTCTATAATCCATGACAATATAAAATGAAGTGAATGTCAGATAAGCGCCTCCTGGGTAAGCCACCCATTTTCACGTTTATTGCCTTGGCTGTTTTATTAGATAAAATCAATGTCTATGAAATGTTTCACACTGATGCCCCTCAATAAATGTTTTGTCTGATCATCCCTGGCACCAATATTAATTAAAGGGGTTTTGTAAGAACCGTCTACAACATGTTTTGAAATGCCCAGATGATAGTTGTATAAAATGCATCACATTGATTAATATTTATTACCTGTTTAAAAATTTATATCACAGCTATCACTTTAGAACCTAGACACTTTGACAAGGATACGATTTTAGTATTAAAATAAAATGGATGGGAAGAAAGAGTATCCTATTTGCTATTATTGCTAGGTCAGCCCATGCCCAGGGATGAGATATTCTATATAACTAGGTACATGAGGTTTTCGAGATGACTGGAAATTTATTTTTCACGGTAATACTTCTGCTCCTTATCCTCCTGAATTTTTTTCTCTAATTTTTACACTGTACATTTCCTTTTTTTTTTTTTTCACGCTGACACTCAATGGTACCCACATGCTTTGTTTTGACTCATAACGAGTCACCACTCTGGCCCACTACCCTGACATTCACATTCCTCTCTGAATCGAGCCTGGACTCTCTCTTTTTTTCTGACACATAAGTTCTATTCCTCTATCATCCTTACACGTATCTGCTACTGTCATTTTTCACACATAATTTTTGGGTAGAATATTCATTTCAACTTAGAGAACATGATAATTTGATAAATGAGGTTCTGTTTCATTTGGTGATTGTGTACCTGGGCAGATATTTCAGTGGTTAAGAAATAATTTTTATATATTTTCTTAAAACTGTTCCAAGAAAAGTATATTTTATACTCCAAGAAGAGATAAGTATTGCCTTTCTTCAATAGGGCAACTCAGAGAAGACAAAAGTAAACATAGCACAGTAGTTCTGTTTTACATTTATAATTTTAACACAAATAATGAGCTCCATGAAAGTTGGATTTTTTTCAAATGTACTTATTACCCTTTAAAAATGTTTATGGAATATTAAATTATTTTCTTGGGATCAGCACAGCAATCTCAGAGACTTCCAAGAAAAGTAATTTTTTATTCTCGAAGCACCTTCAATGCCTGACCAAATTTCCAGAAGTCCTTAATGCTTTCTCAGAAATTAAATATTGTGAGATGATTTGTATATCTGAAAACGTTTATACAGTATACAGAAAACAAGACATTGAATCAACTCCATTGACTCTATTTTTTAAAGGACATAGATTATTTAACCTAGCAATATTATAAAGCAATAAGCAAGAAAAGAATTTTGTATTATTTTGTTTTGTGTCTGTCAAGGATATCCCATGTTGACTTAATGACACCTAACCATACTCTATAGATAATCATATAATTTTAAAAAATATTCTGGTGATTTATCCTATGCCAGTGAAAAAGCATTAATCTAGTTTGTTGAAAGTGAGTCTGATTATATCTTAATATACAAACTGTTTCTGTCACATAAAATGTCATTAAAGTTTATATTTAAGATTTTTTTAAAGCATACAGAGAATTTTATTTAAAAAAAACACTTATTGATCAAAATAACACTCTGCTCACATCTCTTTTGAGAAAATTGGAGGGAAGACAAAGATGTCTGTGGTTACATATTTGCTCATAGTTGAGAAATTAAGCAAAGATTTTCGATGACAATGCAAAAATATCTTAACTGTTGAATTTGTTTTCTATTTCATGTTCCATTGAAGACTATCATTTGTCCACAATACGATGGAAATACATATAATTTTTCCTCAAGTGATGATCACATATGATCAATTTTAAATCCATATCTAAATCAGATATGATCAGTAACTCTAATGAGATTAGTAATAAACAATACTATCCCTTCAAATAAATTCACTGAAGAAACATCAGCCAAGTATTTTATACAAATTCAAAACTAATCCATAGAGTTGATAACCACTATTGTCTTTACTTTAAATAATTAAAGACAAGGAGTACTGCATAAGTCTTTATTAATCTATATTGCAGTTTAAGGAAACAGTAACTATGGTTCAAACAGGGCTAATTTAACGATCGACACCTTAAATTATAGCTGAGAATGTAGAGTGATTTTAATTGTTGCCTTCCCTCTAACATGCATAGAAAATGGATTTCTCTTTCACTACTAGAGTGGATGAATAGGAAGAAATTTGGTCAGCCTTAAACTAACCACACCAAAAAGGAGTGATTCATTAACTGTTGACTTCAAAATGAGTTTCACACTTTAAGCTGACTTTTACAAAGATACTATTTTTACATTAGAAATTGAATTCATTTTCCTTAATGCTCTAGGTAAGTAAAAGTAGTTGAGTAAATATGTTCTATATCTTGGACTTTGCACGATAGTAGACACTGTTTTATTACTACCATCATGAAATAGTTGTTACACAAAATTAAACAATCAGTTCATATGGTGGTATGAATGAATGATAACATCCATCTTACACTAGATGATAAAAATCATTCAAGAATGAAGACAGTAATTTTTAAGACAGCAATTTCTCAGTTTCTCAAAATGCTTAACTTAGGGTACAATTTTTGTTTTAATTTATATTTGCCTCTATAGGATGTGATAGCAGTTACATTGCACTCACACGATAAAGCATGTAGGTAAAGGTTCAATAGTTGCTACAAACAATTTGGACAGCAATCATATTTACACCCCATAAATTCTTCATTCCAGCCCATTCAGACCTTCACATTTTGAAATTTTATTCCTGCCCTTTTGCCAACATTTGACACCCTGTTCAGTAACAGTCTGCCTGAGCCCAAGAAGGTAAAGCAGTCAGAACATCCATAAACTTATAAATAATTCTAATTGAACCATGATAACACCCTGGGCCCGCTCCCAAATTATCAAGAGTATATCAACCGCTCTGTCAATAACAGCATTGTGTTCTCTTTACCAGTCTCTGCACTTCAGAATGAAAGACACTTTGTGCTAAAGTGAGTTAGGGATTATATTCTGTAAGAACCACTACGGATGATGGACGCCTAAGTGATCTCCTGCTGCTGACCTTGGACCGTGGAGCAGCTCAGCATATTAATGGCAGTGAAGCCTGGGCAGTTTGTGCTAGTTTAAGATCAGGCTAGTCCCTATTGATGTAAACAGGGTTTTGATGGATGCAATGATCTGTCTGTTCTCCACAAGCAGCACATAAAACTTATTTCAAATTGTTTATCCGCTTAGATTTCATCTGAAATGCAGGGTGGACTGTGACTGAACTGATAGCAATATTGGGATGCGACTTTGAGGTGCACAATTAGACGACCACACAGCTTCTTTTCTCGCTGTGTCTTTTTGCTTTCTGTCAGTTATCATCCCCATAGAATTTCCTGGGAGAAAAATGAAATTTTACAAGAGAAAAATGAAAAGAAGAAAAATGATGTTCAGGGAAGACCCACTGCTTCAAATCAGGGATGAAGGGAGAAGACAGCAGTTTGGGCAGGAGAGGCAGCATTTAGGGCCCTAACATAACTGCTGATTTCCACCCCACATCCAAGCAGTATGTACGTGTCTGGGATGTGCAGTTCCTCACAACGAGCGATTCTCCTACAGAGAAAAACTCCTTTAAGATTCTTTCCCCTGCGCAGCCTTCCTCTCCAGAATTCACAAAACGCACTCTTGTTTTCCAGACTCAGCGTTTAGTTCTCTGGTGTTTTGCTACTGAAGAATAGTTATGACTGTTTTGGCCTAGAAATGGCACCCTGGAGTGAATCCTTGTAACAGTAGCTAATGTGGAAAGTTGATTTGCTGATTTCCCTGTGTCTGATGCCCATTTCATGGCATTAGCACAGAGCCTTTCCTTCAGTGTCAGAAGAGTAGAGGATTGACACTTCTAGAGACTGGAGTGCTAAAACTGTCAAAAGGAAAGGTAAGGAGTAGGCGACAAAACAATGAGCATTTCCCACGAAAGCCTTCATATCTGTTTTATTGGCTCACACGGGCAGCAGCCAAATGACATCATGCCTGCCCGGCAAAGGCCGAGTGCCAGGGCCGCAGCACATCGGGGTTGGTGCACGAGGCTTAATCATTTCATAAATCAGATTTGCCTCGGTGGTGGCCGAAGAAATGCGGGTATGAACAGTAACCATTTCTTTGCATCCTTGTACAAAAGGAGTCCTACAGAAATTGTTCTTTCTCCACTCCAAACTGGTTCACTACAGACTGTTTTCCGTTCTCTTTTTGATCCATCACCCAATCAGTGTTTTATGTTTTGCCCACTCCTCTCAAACTCAAGGCTGTTTCTAGGACTTCTGTCCTCTGTCTTCTCAGCAATTCCTTCCCCAGGCGGTGTTCTCGATCTCGATGTCCAATCTACCCAGTAGAAGAATCTCATTGCCAGCTGTCTTTCACTAGGATGGTCTAAAATATGAATGGCAGATTAGTATCATGGTGTCGCTCCTTCTAGGAGCAAAAGTCCTATTTCAAATTAATAAAAAAAGAAGTTATGATCCACCGAGACAGTATATTATGCTCCTCAAATGTCACCACAGGAAGTGTCTTCTTCTCTCATTTGAAATAGCCCTCCCAAGGGGCTGTCCAAAAAGGAGTCTATAAAACTAATATGCATCCCATGGGAAGTGAGGAAAAATCCCCAAGGGGGTTGTATTGTATCCTTCAAGGATTAATTAAGGAATTTTATCTTTGCTTCTGAGACAAGGTGACACATTATATTAGAATGGCAGACAACTGCATACACTTTCTCTCTCTAGGCCAAATATCAGAAGTATTGGAAAATGCATCTATAAAAGTGAATAATAAGCCGGGCTCGGTGGCTCAGCCTGTAATCCCACGCCTTGGGAGGCTGAGGTGAGTGGATTGCCTCAGCCCACGGGTTCGAGACCCGCCTGGGCAACTTGGCGAGACCTCATCTCTACAATAAATCAGAAAAAAAAAAATTAGCCAGGCAGTGGTAGCGCACACCTGTAGTTCCAGCCACTTGGAAGGCTGAGACGGAAGGATCGCTGGAGCCCAGCAGGTCGAGGTTGCAGTGGCCGGGAATGGCCACTGCACTCCAGTCTGGGTGACAGTGAGACTCGCGCTCAAAAAAAAAAAAAGTGAATAATAGTGATTCCAATATTAGCTTTTTTTAGATTATATGTTCTTTACCAAATCCCACTGGGGTGATTTGTAGAAACTGTTATTTTGACATAGTAGAAGTAAGAGATGCCACTCATTTGGATATATAAATGGACCTTCTGAAACCCAGATCATTTCTTAATTAACTCCATATCAGTGGCCTAAAGTAAGATGCTGGCAGAGAATGAAAGACTGTAACTTCTCTGTCACCTCTGTATCCTACACACCAGTTACTCCTTAAAAGATACACCCAAGCTAGGAGCTTATAAATCCAAAAATCAGTTCAGTGCTTGCCAGAAATGGTTCATCCTCATCCTAAGCTATTGGCGAAAATGATACCAATATTGTTATAACCGTGAGCAAAACACCTTCCATCTGCACAGCACTTTACAGTTTTCATAAGTTAACACATTTCATATCTTATTTGATCTTCACAAGCACATCGTGGCATTTACAGATTCAAGAAGAAAAAGATAACATATAAGGGTTAATGGGTTATACATAGTTATGGGTTTTGTATAGCTAATAAATTAGAAAATACGCTTTGCCTGAAATATGTGTTTGGAGCATATTTTAGCATTTTACTGCATTTTTCAAATAATCTCTTTCTTAGTATATGAAGAGACATAGACACATTTATTTTATTATTTTTTGTTTGATATACACATTTAATGCTTCATAAACAATGCAGAACCAGATCTAGAATTCAGATTTTCTAATGCCTGATGCTAGAGCTCACCAGGCTGCCACCTGCATGCCATGCCAAGATGCTCCAACCTTTAATTAAAACGAGCACTCCTCAGCATCAGTTCAGCATCCAGCACTGCCAGTATTGCCACTCTTTCATATAGATGCCAAAAGGTATCAATGACTGTGGCTTTGAACATGTGGCCTCTTGAATCCTCATAAACTATTCATGGAGTTCCCGCAGCGTTCAATGGCATTGTTTTAGGCCCTACTGAGGGAAGTGCACTTTTCCTGCTAGGAGGATTTCATAAAAATCAGTGACCATCAGATGATAAGTATGTCCAGTCTTTATTAACACCAAATCCGTAATGGGAATAGGAGGCCGTTAAGGTTAGAAGCAGAAGCAGGTAATGAAGGGACAGTGTTTTATTACATCTATTTATGTAATTAGATTCCCTCATAGCTAATAATTTTGTGTGCTATGAAGAATTCCAATCATTTTATATTTTCCCATCATCTAATATTATTTTCTAAAGCTAATCTGTCAGAAGAAATCAACATCTTTCCAAAATAATCACAAAGAGCATAGTTCACCTGTACATCTTTTTATTTTTCAAGAAAATACATGTATGCTTTTCATGTTTAATATAAACTTTGATGCTAGAAGTGAGGAGGCAATATTGTAACAATTTTTCAGATGAGGACATAGAGAATTAGAGTGTGACCATCTCCCAACAACTAGATAAGGGCAGAAAAAAAAACCCTAAGAAAATCAAATATTAATACAAAGATTCGTGTTTTTAAAACAATTTCAGAGATGCACCATTTTTGTGTATGTCTAGTGCCAGCTTGAGACAATTCCTCCCCTAGTAGAAAGATGTTGCAATTGAAGAATATTAAGCCACAAATATAAACCAGGAATGTACATATAGAAGTGCCAGGCATGTCCAGTATCAAAATTATAAAAACAAAAGACATTGTTTATTGCTATTTTCTGTCTCACTCCCAAAGAAACATGAACTGGATGATAATTATGCTTTGGGCATAACTGCCAAGAGGCAAATTTGGCAATTTATCTCATGATGGATTCTGTTAAAGAAACAAAAACACTAATGGGGGCACAGCTTTGGCATGGACTAGTCTAATTTCCCTGGATACTTCATGGCTTCTTAGAACCTCATGTAACTCAAGGAATTATCACTGCCTCAACACAGATTTCAAATGCATTGGCAGTGTTTTGTTTGTTTATTTGTTTCTAGCATGTATTAAGTGGGAGCGTTATTATACATCCTTTGCATAACAACTGAAACGAGAAAAATAATCTTTTTCCAGTTCCCATCAACTGGAGAGCAGTCATGTGACCTCCGCTCTGCCAATCACTTAGAGATTATTCACAGCAGCAGTGGCCCTGAGGTGGGTGGTGAGAATTCAGGAGCAACTGAACCCAGTGACATAGGGACAAATATCAAATATCTGGTGGCAGTAATGGCAGTGGTGGTACATTAAGGAAAACATTACTGTGGCAAAATCTGCTTGATCTTTGCTGTGTGGTCTCCAGTAAAGTCTATTATTCAAACACATTGCTGATCCTGATTTACATCTTTGTGTGTGTGCAATTAAGTCAACTTCGGTAGTTTGTCTACAGTTTGTAATTGAGATTTCTGACAAACTCAGAGCTGGGATGATAAAGAGGAGGTGGTGTGTGTGTGTGTGTGTGTGTGTGTGTGTGTGTGTGCATGCGTGTGTGTCCTATGAGAGAGAAATTTCCTTAGATTCATTCATTCTTCAACTGGGAAATATGTCTTCAGTGTGTTCTTATTAATGGCCTTTTGGTTGTAAAGAATAGAAAACAATTCAAGTTAGCTAATTGTGAAAAGATGCACAGAACAAAGGGGTTACCTTTGAGTGAAGGAGAGACACCCATTACACTGAAATAAGATAAAAGACAGTAAGAGTGAGATGGAGACGTGGTGAAGGTAGAAGGGAAGAGGCGGGTAGCTTGGGGCTCCAAGCTGCCGTGGTCCTCGTTTCCTAGGGGATTCCTGATCGATAAGACAGAGCACTTGTGCTCTGGGCCTCTGCTTCTCCGCTTTGAATGTGAGCGATATAAAAATGTGAAAAATGTCAAAAGATCCCACTTTTACAGGAACAATGAAAAGCGTGACCTTGCTATTACAGGTGGTAACATGACAAGCTTGATTATCTCTCCCTTTCTCCTGATTCATCAGTTCGCCTCTGCCTCTCTCCTGAACCACTCTCCTTAGAACAGAAACACACTACACTACCCTCATTTTAAAAACTTCTTTTTTTCTTACTTGCACCTCTTGCCACTACAATTTCTCTTTTGAGCAAAAGTTGTCCTAATAGTTGTCCCTCCTTGCTGTGTGCCACTTCTCAGTCCCCATTCTCTCCAATCTGGGACTCCTTCCCGACCCTTCTCCTGATGTAATCTGATCAAATCCCAAAGGGTCATAGCTGATGGTCACTCCTGAGTCCTCATTTCTGTCAAGCTGTCAGAAGCTTGATGCTGGGGTTCCTAGACATTCATGAATGTTTACCCTTCCTCTGCCTGCTGGAATGCACCTCAGTCTCACTCACCATTCCTGCTCAGCTCCTTTCAGATTCTTCCTCATCTACCGAGATTTGAAATGTTGAATCATCTTAGAACTTTGGTCTGAAACCTTTCCTTTTCCTAGCTGTACTCACTTCCAAGCCATCTTATTTAGTCTCATAACTTCAAACAAAATCTCTGTAATCTGATTTCCAAACACGGGCCTGTAAAAATAACCTCCTTCTTGAGCTACAGACTTTTATGTATCCACGTGTCTTCTCAAAAATCTCCATTTTGGTCAGATGCAATGGCTCCTGCCTATAATCGTAGCATTTTGTGAGGCGGAGGTAGGAGGATCGTTTGATGCCAAGATTTCAAGATCAGCCTGGGCAACAAAGTAAGACTCTGTCTCTACAAAATATTGAAAAATTATCCAGGCATGGCAGTTCGTGCCTGTGTTCTCAGGTAATTGGGAGGATTGCTTGAGTTCAGGAGTCTGAAACTGCAGTGAGTCATATTCATGTCACTCTAGACTTTGCGACAGAGTGATACTCCGCCCCCCAAAAAAACTATCCTTTTAGATATCTAATTGGTAAATCAAGATTAACTGAGTTTATATCACCCCCAAAGCTCTTACTTCCAAATTCTTGCCCACTGTGACCACCGTGCTTCTCTTATTCATTTTGCCCCTGACTTTTTCTCTGCAGTTCACCCTCATAATTCAATATGGTAGCAAAGTTCTGTCACTGAAATTCAAAACACATCCCAAACTCAATCACTTCTCATCACCTCCAGCCTTATACAAGGAATCCTTAAGTCCTTCCTGGGCTACTGAAATATCCTCTTCACTGACCTCCCTGGTTCCACTGGTGTCCCTTCACAGATTATTTTCTGCACAGCAGTCAGAGTGCTCCTATTAAAGCATAGGCTGGAATAATATCCATTCCTCTGTTCAAATGATCTGATGATTCCCACACAGCTCAAAACACCCAGAACTCTTAGCATGGAATACAGGGTCCTGTAGACCCAAAGCATGCTCCCACCCACTGCCCTACAAACACCATCAATCGATCCTCATCTCTGACCACGATTCCATGAGTCACACCGGTCCAATCTCACTGGCCTCCGTGCTGTCCCTCATCCTGCCTCAGCACCTTTGTACCTGCTATTACTTCTGTTTGACTATTTGTGACCCAGAGACCTCATGACTCATTTCCTTACTGGCTCCAGGTCTCTGATCATAAGTCAGTTAATCAGAGACTCTGTATGTAAAATGACACACCCTTAATCTCTGCCTATTCTGTTTCTCATGATTCATTTTCTATCATCTGTGACCACCCAGAAATAATTCATTTACAGTGCATAAAGGCAACCACATTTTTTAAAACTCCTGTATCTCCAGTGCCTACAACAATGTCATCAAACATTGCAATGTAGTAACACCGTAAGCCAGCAATTCATCCTTGTTTATAAACACACAAAAGAAGAAAGGATTTCATTTAGTTATAATATAAGCTACATGTTATTTCAATGAACTTTGATCCCTCAGTGTGACAAACTACAAAAATAAGATGTCCTTTCATTCATGAGGCTAAGGAGATTTTTTTAAAGGATGATTTGACAAAAATTTTGAAATTATTTGCTGTACCATAATACGATAAGTTTTGTATTGTTGAATATTAAACTGTTTCTAGCTTTTTAGTATTAAACTTTGATATAGTGAGCGCCTAAAAATATATTTTCATGAGCATCTCAATGTTTTTTATACTATAAATTCTAAGAAGTGAAATTACTATTTAAAGGGATTAACATTTATATAGCTCTGAACAAATAGCACCAAATGCCTACCCAAAAATTTATTAAAAATTTCTTCTCTTAATCAATAGCATATTAAAATGCAAGTTTCACCCACCTCTGGACACATCTATGTGTTATGAAATAAGTGCAAAAACACTTTATTACTATAAGAGATGGCAATCTAATATTTTTTCATTATGCATTATTAATGACATTGGATTATTTTTTCTTTCCTGGAGACTTGTATGTGTTTTTCATTTGCCTTCATCTTTGCTCTGTTTATTCTAAGTGGCTGCTCAGTTTTATCTTGTTCTATCTCTTGTTTTGTAAATATGTTTACGGATATCTGTGGAATGGCTGTATTCCAATTCAGGGTCTTTGCCTAGATAACTGTTTTGCCACCAAGTCTAGATCTCTTAAATGTTCAACAATGCTCTCTCAACCAAGAAAATGGGATACCAGGACAGAAACATTCATTCTCAAGTAGGTTGAGATAATACTGGGTAAAGAATCTTTCTCCAACCTTCCTCACCGGCTGCTCAACCATACAGCTTGGGAAACATTGGAACAAGGTGGATCTGATGTTTCTTAAGAACACCAAGCAGCTGATAGTGTTTTCTGATATTCTGAGGTCCGCTTCTCTGCCTCGGTATACAGCAATGCAGTGAATCGTTCCTGAATACAGTGCTTCAGGATTTTGTTGTGCCCAGGGTCTGATTCTGTACTCTAGGAATCAAGTTCAGATGTGGAAGTTGAAAGGATGGAGGACATGAACTTGAATATCACTGAATCCCGTCCACCCTCCAAATTAAATTTACATTTTCTGATACTTTGTCCTCTTGCTGCTTGGTCCTGTTCATCATATAAACTTGACTAAATACTGTTCCTAAGTGCACCTTTCTGCTTTCCTGTCCCTGACCCTCCTGGCCACCCTCTGTCACACTACTTAGATTACTCTAGAGTGATTTGTTTGCAGTTTCCTTGGGTTTAATTCCCACAGATTAGAAATGGTGTCTAGCACAGGATATGCTTTAGTAACTGGTTTTTGAACTCAAATAATCCTGTCATCTAAGAATGAACTAGCAAAAAAAAAACTGGTTGAAAATGAGAGCTCCAGTGAGTTATATATGAATCAATGGATCATAGACTCTCAGAGCTGAAAGGAACCCTGAAGGTCATCATGTCCAACACCTCTTCTAATACTTTAATTTTCATTCCTACATCCTTGTGTCTTGTAGTTATTTAGACTCTATTTGAATATTTAATAATGGGAAGCTTAAGACCTCCAGAATAGCATATTTCATTGCCAATATACACAAAGTTTTAAATTTCCACATTTAGGTGAGCCAAATATTTTCCTTCTTTAGCTTTAATGTGGACCAACTCTATTAATTTTTGTTTCGTAGGATCAACCATTGAAATATGTCAAGACTTTATTTTCCCTGAATGTTTTGTTCTTTCCCTGTGTTCCAATGGCTTACTGCTGTGGGGTTTTGGCTTTTCTCTTCCCATTCTTCAGAGGTAACCTGAGCACTACACAATCAGGTAGGACCATTCCCTCCCCGCAATCCCTACCTTGTCCTCTACCCTATATTATATTTGCACCAGCTAACACCTCATGGCCTGATCATTATGAGATGACTTTAGCATGTTGTGAGCCAAATCCCTTAATCTGATGCCAAGTTGGGCCTGTCCAGGCCCTAACTAGAGGCCAAGTAATGGACTTTCTTAAAGTGAAGAGCTGGTTTATCCCTCTCCAATTTTACCTCATTTGATCTGGTCATTGCTCAGAATGTGCCAAGACATCTAGGAATTAATTGTGACCTCTGTCTCTCATCAATTGTGATCACTACTCTTCCCTGATTTGTACCATCTCCAGACTAGAAGACCTTATCTTCATCAGTTCATTCCACAGCCAGCACCAGATGACCTGCGTGAAGAAACCCTTCCTGAAGACTGTTTCCTCAACCCTCTCAAAGTAATATACACTGAGGTGAGGTGAGATGTTATGAAGTATTGTGACCCCATGACCACTCACTGCCAGCCCACATAGCTGTAACAGAATGAAAGAGTGTTGGGTCCACATGCTCGCCTCCTCTTTGTCACCATTTTCTGGGACATGGCCTTCATGGCCATTCTCAGTCCTGCCATCTTGGAGAGCTAGGCTGACCTCTGCGGGCCTCCATCTTGAGATGGCTGGCGGTGAGAGTGGCTCCATCGGAAATGTGGGTGAAAAAGGAAAAAAAAATCAGCACATTGCCTAAGTTTCTTACATTAAAAAAAACTATTTTGAATAACCTCTTACATCAATCAATTTGGGCATGATATAGCTAAGAGAGTATACTTAGCAAAACATCCCCAGGTGCAAATACCAGCCACCCCTTCCATGATGTTTTCAATGAAAATAATTATTTCCCATTTGGGAAAGCAAACTGATTACATTTCTCAGTTCCCATGTGTCTAGATGGTACCTTGCAACTGACTTCTGACCAGTGGACTCTTGGTGAAAACAATTTGTACCACATTCATGCCACACCAGATAATGTCCCTTCACCTGTGTGTTCTCCCTGCTCACACTGCTATATATAAATGGCTAAAATATGAGATGCTAGGTGAGGAAAAGAGCCCAGACTCTGGGGTTACTGCCTAGAACAATGTTGCCCACAATGTACCTGGTTCCAGTAAATCGGTAGTTTTACTACCGATTTACTGGAACCATAATTAAGACCCTGGGATTACAGACCATACTTGGGTTTGTTTATTCCAGAAGAAACTCCTGACTAGCACAACTAGTGTCAAACTAGTTCAATAAAAACTATTCTGACATTTGCTTAGAAAAGTAAAGATGACTTCATTCAAGATTATTTTAATAAGGGAGGGGGATTGGGTACTACTCAGAATACAACAAGGACAAGTAGGAATTTATAGTCAAGGAACAGGGTGAGGTGGGTCAGTGGATGGAAAAATCTCTAAAAGGACATACCAAGGTGAAGGATTCTTACTAACCTGACCCAACAGCTTTCTTGCTATAGGTTTGCCAGGACTTATCCATCAAAGGTAGAGGATAAGAAATATGATCATAACAAAGACAGGTAGATGATGCAGCAGAACTCTTTGCGAAGACTGGCCCAGGCAGGCCAAATACATGATGAGGTCAAGGTAAAGGCCAGTTGTAAAGAGGGCTCAGAGGAGCCTGACCAATGTTTGGTCAAGAAAAGTCTTTGTCGAACTGGGCATGGTGGCTCACGCCTGTAATCCCAGCATTTTGGGAGGTGGAAGATGGCCTGAGTTCAGGGTTTCAAGACCAGCCTGAGCAACGCGGCGAGACCTCGTCTCAACAGCAAGTCATAAAATTAGTCGGGCATGGTGGTGCATGCCTGTAGTTCCAAATACCTGGAAGACTGAGACAGAAGGATCACCTGAGCCCAGAAGGTCAAGGCTGTGGTGGCAGTGACTGTGCCACTGCACTCCAGCCTGGGCAACAGAGTGAGACTCCAACTCAAAAAAAAAACAAAAGAAAAAGAAGAAAAAGGAAAGCCTTTGCCATTAGCAATGATTAATGCAGTCCACACTATGTCTTGTGATTGGTATTGCAAATTTTTTGATGTAAATAGTAGATATTGTGAAGAGAGGAATTTCTCTTTGAGCAGTTCTTTTTGTCTTACCTCCCATACTTTCACCAGCTCCTATTAATAACACTTCCATTTAAATAAATAGAAAAATAAGAAGACTTGTGGCAGTAATGTCTTTATTTGTCTAATGAGTGCCAATTTAGGGACTATTTTTATAGAGAACATCCAGAACGTTTTATACTACTATGAAAATAGATAAAATAATCAGATTTTTAAAATAGGAAATATTTTAATATATGCAAAAATTGATTTTTAAGTTTTGGTTTCTTTCCCTAGACACTTCTCAACAACTAAAATTTTGCACGGCTTTATAAGACAGAATAAATTAAGAGACAAGGTAGCATAACTAAACTTTATTAAAAACACATTCAATATTGAAGTGCCTGAATAAAATAACATTTTATATTGCATTTAATTAGAAACAAGAAAATTTTAAGGAAAGTGAATTAAAGCACATGAGAAACAATAAGTTTTTGACATTTTAGTTACAGAAGCACGGTATTTAGTATTTCAACATGAGAATCATGATATTTATAAGTGCTAAGAAATTACAGAAAGATGCTTTTTTTGATTCCTTTCAAATTCACTGGTTGCTACAAGAGTACATAATTTATAGAATGAAGATATCATAGGAGATGACAAAGGTTATGAATAAAACCTGGCAAACCAATGAACTAATATCACAATCTGCATTTCTAAAAAACAAAAGTACAAAGAAAGAGTGGAATGAGGTGGAGTCGAGTAAAATATAAGATAAAGGATATTATTAGTTTCAGCAGTGAAGATGGCCAATTTTGAAAATTACCTAAATAGTGTCAAAAAAATGAATTTAGCTTTTTCTCATGAGGTTACACTCATGCATCACTTAACGCCAGAGATATGTTCTGAGAAATGTGTCATTAGGCAATTTCACTGTTGTGCTAACATCCTGGAGTGAACTTACATAAAGTATGGCACTGCCCACTGCATACCTAGGCTACCAAGTACAGCTCTTGCACCCAAGCCACAAACCTGAACAGCATGTTACTGTACTGAGTACTGTAAGGCAATTGAAACACAGTGGTAACTATGTACCTACATATATTTGCACATAAAAATCTGGTGTTATCATCTTATGGGACCACCATTGTATAGGAGGAGGTCTGTCTTTGACTGAAATGTCGTTTCGTGATGCATAACTGTGGAATGTAAATAGACATTTTTCCTAGTTAGTTTTGCATCATTTAATGTACAGTGAATATGTACGTTAGTAAAATGCTACATTGAAGAAAGCTACATCATTTTTTAATGTCTGCCATCTGATATCAGCATTAATAACAAAGAAATTAAGAAGAAAAGCAAGCTGGGAATTGGAATGGAAATCACTGCACAAAGGTAAAAATTACATAAATTTCGCAACAAACTAATGATGTATTACTTACATTTGAAAATACGTCATAGGGTCTGGAACACCATTGTTAGAAAGATAGGAGTTGGAAGCTTAAGAGACTAACAAAGCCTCTTTGCCCTCATGTAGACCAATGGTGCAGAAAAAGAAAGTTAGTGTAGTGGCAACGAGACTGTAAAAAGAACATAGAGAGTGGTAGTATATCGTTTATTTTATCCACCAGGAGAGACTGTGATATTGCAACAGCTTGGTTTTCTCAGAGGTCAAAAGCATAAAATCGTAGTAAGGACTAAAGAAATAAAGAATGCTGAGGAGGCTTGTGGTGTTGACAGTAAAAACTACAACTTTGTAATTTTGCCAATTTAACCTAGCTTAAGCAATTTCTAAAATCAAACTCATAGGTAACAGAGGTGCGTACATTGGTAAGCAAGTGCACATGACCAGTATTGACGCAAGCCCCTAGAGACAGAGAAGCGCTTCTAGATCAATGCTACATGAATTTCATTAATTTTTTTTCTTGATTTTCCAGCCATGTGAAAAGTATAAGTGATAGTTGGTAAATTAGGGATCAACGATACAAAAAAAATCATTAGAATTATTCTGCAAATTAGTGAACGGTGTGGATAAACTAAATCGAACATTTAGGTTCAATTGAACATTTAGTATTTTCGACATTTAATTGTCAAGGTAAAACGGCTGGTTTATATAACAAAACCTGTGCTTCACAAATAGCCACAGCTTCACAATTGGGTTTCACGATTTGAGGCTTGAAAAACTGTTAAAATAGGTGCTGCCAATTTCATTCTGCCTACAGTGCTTGATGCTGGTTCTCTTTTCATTTACGAAGACAGTGGAAGGTAATTTCATCACATTAGCCCTTTTTCAAGCCAATAATAAATAGTACATTTAATTACATCAATTCGTCTGTTAAAAAGAAACTCCCAAATCTGTACAACAATTTCCATCACCACCATCCTCATTAAAGGTGTCTTTTGGAACTCTTTAGAATTTATGTGCTTTACAGATGTTATACTTTTTTATATTTTATAAAATAATACTATGTCCTATATGACACAGCTTTCTACAAAAATATAAGATAATACCACAGAGAGGATTGCACAATCATGGGGGTAATGTTATTCTAAGGGATTTCATCTACACAGTAAATCAATTTTCTGCACACTATAGCACATTTGGCTATGAGTGTAGTTCTGTACTTTAAGAGTTTTGCTGAGAGACATCAACTTGGATTGTGCTAGCTTGTGCTAGTTTTTGTTGTTGTTGTTGTTTTAATCTTTCTGCATACAGTTGCAGAACACAGGCAGTATACAAATGCCTCAGATTTAGAGAGGGAACTTCAGATTTTCATAGATTTTTTAGTAACTCAAATATTAAGGATATTTTAAATGACTATATCATAGACCTTGAGTAAGACCAGGCAGACTAGATAAAACTTCTAAATGATATATCCCATCACTTACCTCTTCTATCTACTGTTTTGATTACCTAACTTTGTTTACCTGTTGCAAAAGACTTTGAAAAAGAGGTTGGAGGTTTTCTTCTCATTGGCCTTAATCAAAAAAGAAGAAATGAAAACTTTCCTGAGTTACTTTTTTCAATTTGACTAGATTTCATTTTCTAAAGAGCTACCATACTTGACGTAAGTACAATGTCATGTGTACACTGAGTCAGCTTTGGACAATGCAGGAAAGGCATTACCAAGAAGTTGCCTCTGAGTCTAATTCTACGCCTCAGTTTCCTCATTTGTTAAATGTTAATAACAGGATAACCTGCACCAGAGGTTTAATTGAAGATTTGTTGTGTAAAGCACTTACAGTACTTTGTACCAAGTAAACATGTTATAGATATTTTCACTTATAATTTCCTATGTGTTTATTCAGACTTTGACACTTTGTGTTTTTTGCATATTTAAAGTTGTTGGCGGGTGCGGTAGCTCAGCCTGTAATCCCAGCACTTTGGGAGGCTGAGGCAAGAGGATTGCCTGAGCTCACGGGTTGGAGACCAGCCTGGATAAATTGGTGAGACCTCATCTCTTCAATAAATCAAAAAATAAACCAGGCGTGGTAGTGCGTGCCTGTAGTTCCAGCTACTTGGAAGGCTGAAGTGGAAGGATTTCCTGAGCCCATCAGGTCCAGGCTGCGGGGGCCATGAGTGTGTCACTGCCTGCAGCCTGGGTGACAGAGTGAGACTCCGACTCAAAAAAAAAAGTTATTGCTAGGTTCACTATCTCATTATTTAAGATGTTTCTTTTTCTCATCCTTGCAGCAAGTCTTCTAGCTTCAATTAATGAACTCTAAAAATAAAGTTGAAAATAGTTTAAGATGTATTAAATTATGTGAAATTTCTTCAACTACCAATTAAAGCAGCAAAGACAGTTGGTATGACATGCATTGTTTCTTTAAAAGAATTAGTAGGTATTTGTAGAGTGAAAAGAGAGAAAGGCCATTCCAGGTAGAGAAGAAAGACATGGAAATATATTAGTGCTTAAAAATATAAAAATGTTAAAGAACTCAGAGAATAGAAGATTCTGTTGTAAACATACATACATATATGAGTTGCATGATGTGCTAAGCAGTTTAGCTTTGTTATATAGACAAGTTAAATATAATTTCAAAAACAAATAATGGAATTTTATCAAGCATCTAATATATACCAAATTGCAGGAGGAAGTGCTTATCCTACTAAATTCGGAAAATAGCCTTATGAGCTAAGTGCTGTTGTAATTCACCACTCACCAAACAGTGAAACTAAGGTGATGACAGACTTATTCATTTACTTTCAGTAGCAAAGCCCTTATTTGAACCCAGGCAATCAGAATTCAGAGCTTGTGGTCTTAAACATTGCAATACTCTACCATTTTATAAATCATATTTTGCATTATGATGTGAAAGTATGAATAGTCCAAAAACACTGCCTATTATGATGACTCGGTAATGTTTAATTGTGTAAATTTAATTTGAGCTTGAAGTCCAATTAATATGTGTATCTTTAAAATATTGAAAATGTCTCATTAAAGACTCTGTGTTGTAGCTTTCTTAGCTCTCACTGACGTTTCATAGCACTTTTCTGTTACCTTTTATGATCCCATTTCTTTATAAGTATTTCAAATATAATTGTTACTCTGAGAGTTTCTATTCCTAAGTTTTTATGTATCAAAATATCCCATGGTAGATCAATTTCAGTTTGGTCAACTCAAATTTATGCCTAAAGAAAGAAATACAAATTTACCTGTTTTTTACTTTTAAGATGCTGGAGTCCATGACCTAAAATAAATATGTTCAAAAGGCTTTGGACTCAGATTCAACTGGGCTCAGATCTGAGGTCTTTCATATATTCTACCTGACGATGATTACGATTTCAGAAAATTATTAAATGTATTTGATGCCCAGTTTTCAATTTTTTACATTGTAAATAATAATACTTAACTCGTATGTCTCCAGTGAGGATCAAAGGATATAATATTAAAATGCTTAATATCTTGCAGATTATTACAAAAGAGTTTCAAAAATAGTTCTGTCAATATCATTTGTAGGACTATTGCTACTATTATCACTAAGATGTGGTTTGCCTTGCCCCCTTCCCAAATCAAGTCCCCTAATTTCCTTGGTTTAGATAATGGTTGCTTACTTCCAGATTTTCTATGTTAATGTGGAAAATCAATTTTTTAAAAAGTCATTTGCTATTTAGGTTCTCCCACCAAGGAATCCTTATTAACTAGTACAGTTAGTTGAACAGGGGATAGTTGTAATAACCAAATACCTCTTGGAGTGATACGTTTGAAGAATTGTTCTGTAGTATACCTAATTTTCTTAGCATAATGATGAACTTTACGCAAAAACTTTTTGAGACATAAGGTAGGGAGCTTTCTCTGAACAATTCTAGGAATAGAATAACACATTTAAGGAACTGCATGTTTATGCCAGCACCCACCGTCCCGAGAGCCAGGATTACCACCACAGCCCCAAGCTCCAGTGAACCCAGTGATCAGGCCTGCTTCATTGGACCCAGCACCAAGCCAGCCACCAAGAACTCAGGCTCCAGACCCTCCATAGTGAACCCAGGATCCATGTCTGACCCGTGGTCCCAGGCACAAAACTCAGCCCCATGAATTTCAGTGCCAGGTCAACCTCTGTGGAATCAAAGTCAGGATTATCCTTGTTAAACAATATATCAGGCCCACTCTAGAACCAGGCCAGCCTCCATGGCTCCAGGATTCAAGAGACCCAGAGGCCAATCCCACTCCAGTAGACCAAGGATCAAGGCCTACACCAGTAGACCCCAGTGCAAGGCTGATCCCCATAGATCTATGCTCCAGACCTATCCCTCTGGAACTAGGTTCAATGTCCAGCCTATGGTTCCAGATACCAGGTCCATGCCTATGAATCCCAGTTCCAGACCAGGAACAATAAAAATAAAAATGAATAAAGATTGCTTATAGGATTTCTGCGACAGTAACAAAAGAGAAAATTATAAAATTACAAGAGTTTAAGGAGAAGAAGAGACAGATGAAGAGTCAGAAAGCCTATTTAAAGAAATAATACCAGAAAGTATTCTAAATCTGGGGAAAGACTTAAATATCCAGATACAGGAAAGTCAAAGATCTCCAAACATGTTAAATAGACAGGACTATAGCAAGACATTTTATAACCAAACTGTGTAAAATCAAAGACAAAGAGAAGATGCTGAAAGCACCAAGAGAAGATATGAAAATCACATGTAAGGCCACTTCCTTTAAGCTAACAGTGGATTTCTCAGTCTTGCAGACCAGGAGAGAGTGGCATGTTATATTCAAAGTGCTAAAGGAATTGAAAATGGGGCCAATCAAGAACATTTTACACAGCAAATTTATCCTTCAGAAATTAAAGAGCAATAAAGACTTCCCAGATAACCAAAAATTGAAGAAGTCCATCAACACCAAGCCTGTCTTGCAAATACTAGAGAGGTTCTTCAGGCTGAAATTTTTAAAAAATGCTAACAAGGAACATTAAAACATATGAAAGTATACAATTCATTGATAAAAGTACATAATGAAATTCAGAATACTCTAATACTGTCATGTGGTGTGGAAGCAATGTACATCTTTAGTATTAAGATTAAAAAACAAAACTACTAAAAATAATAATAGCTGCAATAGCTTGATGAAAAAAATCATCATAGAAAAGACAAATTTTGAAATTAAAAAACATAAAATATGGGTAATGGAGGAGTAAACTATGGAATTTTTTCATGTGTCCAAAGCTATATTGTTGTCAGCTTAAAATAGCCTGTCATAAATATAAAGTATTTGATGTAGCCTTCGTAAGAATCACAGAGCAAAAAATGTATAGTAGATACACCAAAGATAAAAAGCTAGGAATTAAAGTGAATCAATGGAGAATATTACCAAATCATACAGGAAGACAGCAATAAATAAATAAATAAATAAAAAGTAAAATATTGACAAAGTAACCAAAAAATAAGTAAATATGAATATCATTATTAAATTCTTAATTATCAGTAATTACCTTAGATGTGAATGAATTAAATCTCCAACCAAAAGAAATAGAGTTGCTGAATGAATAAAAACCCCAAATCTAACTCTATGCTCTGTACATGACTTTAGCTTTAAAAACACACATAGGCTGAGAGTGAAGGAGTGGAAAAGATATTCCATGCAGACAATAACCAAAAGAGATCATGTGTAGCTATACTTACATGAGACGAAACAGAATTTCAGTCAAAATTCATCATAAGACACAGAAGGTCATTACATAAACATAAAAGGAGTTAATTTATCAAGAAGCTATAATAATTTCATATATATGTATATACATAAAACGCTAGAGTAGCTAAAGATATAAAAAAAATTAACAGAACTGAAGCAAGAACTGGATAGCCATATAATAATAGTAGGAAATTTCAATCCCCCAGTTTCGACAATAAACAGATCATTCATACAGAAAATCAACAAGGAAACAGTGGGCTTCAACAACATCGTAGACATAACTGACCTAACACCCAGCTATAGAACATTTCTTGCAACAGCTGCAGAATACACATTCTTTTCAAGTGCACACATAACTTCGCCAGGCTGCAGCATATGTTAGGAAACAAAATAAGTTTTAAAAGCATTCAAGAGGATTAAAAACATATTGTCCCCTTTTAGACCACAATAGTATGGAACTAGAAACCAATAACAGAAGAAAAATTGGAATATTTACACATACGTAAAAAGTATGCAAGACATTCATGAACAACCAATGGGTTAAGTAAGAAATCAAAAGAGAAATAAATCATCCTCCAAGACAAATGAAAATGAAAACAAAACACGGTAAAATTTACAGAATGCAGCCAAAGCAGTTCTAAGAGGGAAGTTTATGACAATAAACACCATGTAAGAAAAAAGAGCTTGCAAATAAACATATAAACTATATACCTCAAGAAACTAGAAAAGGAATAGCAAGTTAAGCCCAAAATGTGTAGAAAGAAGGAAGTAATAAACTGAGAACAGAATAAATATATAAAAATTAGTAAAACAATAGAAAAAATGAAACTGAGTTTTTTTAAACATACAAAAATTGCAAATCCTTTACCTAGACTAAGCAAGAAAAACATAAAGAAGACACAAACAAGTAGAATCAGAAATGGAGTAGACAATACAACTGTCGCAGAAATACAGAGGATCATGAGATATTACTATGAACAGTTAGAAATCCACAAATTGGATAATCTAGGTGAAAGCAAATAAATTTCTGGAAACATA
Source organism: Tarsius wallacei (assembly GCA_963574415.1). Taxonomy (NCBI): domain Eukaryota; kingdom Metazoa; phylum Chordata; class Mammalia; order Primates; family Tarsiidae; genus Tarsius; species Tarsius wallacei. The sequence continues at coordinate 23,521 of CAUYQG010195073.1, forward strand.
AAAAATAAAATTCTGAAAGGAACAATAATAGTTAAAGAGATTAAATTAGCATTCAAAAAACAGCCAGTGAATCATTAAAAAATAAAAATTCAGAAAAACAGTAACCGTTAAATAGATTAAATTGTTATTCAAAAACCAACCAATGAAAAAAATCTTACGATCTGTTGTCTTCACTTACAAATTCTAACTTTTATGACGGGGTGTCTGGGTTTCACTCTGTGGCTCAGGCTGGAGTGCAGTGGCATGATCACGGCTCACTGCAGCCTCTACCTCCTGGGCTTAGACAATTTTTCTACCTCAGTCTCCTGAGTAAGCTGGAACTACAGGCATGCATCACCATGCCTGGCTAATTTTTTGATTTTTTATAAAGATGAGGTTTTTGCCTTGTTGCCTAGGTTGGTATTTAACTCCTGGAATCAAGCAATCCTCTCGCATTGGTTTCCCAAAGTTCGAAGATTACAGGCATTAACCACGGTGTCTAGCCTCTACCAAATATTTAAAGAAGAATTAATGTTAATTCTTCTAAATTTTCCAAAAATGTAAAGTGAACATTTACAAACTGACTTAATGAGACTAGCAATATGCTGATAATAAAGCTAGACAAGAACATTACAAGAAAAGAAAATTACAGGACAATATCCTCAATGAACATAGGTGCAAAAATCCTCAATGGGCTGGGCTCAGTGGCTCAGCCTGTAATTCCAGTACTTTGGAAGGCTAAGGTGAGTGGATTTCCTGAGCCCGCAGGTTTGAGACCAGCCCGGGCAACTTGGTGAGTCCTCTTCTCTACAATAAATAAAAAATTAGCTGGGCATGGTAGCGTGTGCCTGTAGTTTAGGCTACTTGGAAGACTGAGGTGGAAGGATCATCGGATACCAGCAGATCCACACTGTGGTGGCCATGAGCGTGCCACTGCACTCCAGCATGGGAAACATAGTGAGACTCCAACTCAAAAAAAAAAAAAAAAAAAAATTCTTCAATGAAGTATTAGCAAACTTAATTCAACAGCACTTTAATAGGGTCACCATGATCAAGAAAGATTCATCTCTGGGATGCCAAGGATGGTTTAACACGCACAAGACAATCAGTGTGATACAGCACATAACAGAATGAAGGATAAAAATTATATGGTGATCTTACTAAATGTAGACAGAACATTTGACAAGATTGGACATCCATTTATGACAAAAAACTATTAACGTATTGGATATAATATAAATGTACCTGAACATTTAAAGGCTGTATTTGACAAGCCCACACTTAGCATGATACTCAACTGTGAATATCTGTTTTGTTTGGTTTTGTTTCCCAGATCAAGAACAAGGAAAAGATGCCCACTCTCACAACTTCTATTCAATATTAAACTGGATATCCTAGTGAGAGAAATTAGGCAATAGAAAGTAATAAAATACATTATAATCAGGAACAAAAAAGTTAAATTTTTTCTATTTGCAGATGGCATGATCTTATATATAGAAAACCCTAAAGACACCACCAATATCTATTTGAATGAATAAATTCAGCAAGGTTGCAGGATACAAAATCCATATAAAAAATCAGTAATATCTGTGTACACAAACTCTCTGAAAAAGAAATCAAAAAATACAATCTCATCCAAATGACATGAAAAATTAAAATATTTTGGAATAAATTTAGCCAATAAGGTGAAAGATCTGTACATTGAAAATTATAAAACATCAATGAAAAGAATTGAAGAAGATGTAAATATCCATAAATGTCCTGTTCATGCATAAGAGTTAATATTTTCAAAAAGCACCATACCATTCAAAGTGATCTATAACTTCAATGCAATCTTTATTGAGTCTCAACGTCATTTATTAAAGAAAGAGGAAAAAATTCTAAATTTCATATGGAACCACAAAGACCCCAAATAACTAAAGCAAACTTGAGCAAAAAGAACAAAGCAGGAGGCATCACACTATCAGATTTTATAGCATAATTCAAAGTATAGTATGCTATACTATTCAAAACAGCATGGTATCAGAATAAAACAGGCATATATACCAAGGCAATGGAATGGAGATCGTAGAAGCAAACTCTTGCATTTACAGCAAATTGATTTTTTACAAAGGTGCCAAGAACATATAAAGGAGAGAGAGTATCTTCAATAGGTGGTGTTGTGAAAACTAATTGTGCATATGCAGTAGAATAAAAGTGGGTCTTTATATCACAACATATTAAAAAAATCAACTCAAGTGGATTAAATATTTAAACATAAGACCTTAATCTATGGAACCAGTAGAACAAAACAAGGAAAAAGTTTTTTGACATTAGTCTGGGCAATAACTTTTTAGATATGACCCCAAAAGCACAGGCAACAAAACCAAAAATAGATAAATTGGATTGCTTTGATTAAAAAGCTTCTGAACAGCAAAGGAAACAACCACCAAATTAATGAGATAACTTACAGTCAGGAGAAAATATTTGAAAACCATACAACTGATGAGGGGTTAATATCCAAAATATATAAAAAACTTGACTCAATAACAGGAAACAAATAATCCAATTGTAAAATGAACAAATGTTTTAAATAGACATTAATCAGAAGAAATGTAAATGGCCAACAGATATGTGAAAAATGTTCAATGCCACTAATCACAAGAAAAATGCAAATTAAAACCACAGTGATATATCACCTCATACCTGTTAGTATGGCGATAATCAAAAAGACAAAAAATAAGTGTTGGCAAGGATGTAGAGAAAAGCGAACACTCACAAACTTGATAGAAATGCAACTTTTTTCAACCAGTGGAAAACACTATAACGATTTATCAAATACCTAGAAATAGAGTTACCATTGGATTCAGCAATCCCACTACTGATATCTACCTAAAAAAAAGAAATCATTGTCAAAGAGATACCTGCACTCAAATGTTTATCATACCTCTATTCACAATAACAAAGGTATAAAATCAACTTACACACACACACACACACACACACACACAGGAATAGAAAACATGTCTTTTGCAGCAACCTGGGACTGGAGATCATCATCTTAAGTGAAACAACTTAGGCACAGAAAATCAAATATTGCATGTTCTCATGTATAAGTGGGAGCTAAATGATGTGTTTACCTGAACATAGCGTATTAATAGACACTAGAGATTCAGAAAGGTAGGAGAGGGAGAAGGATGAGAAACTAGTTAAGGAGTACAATGTATACAATCTGTGTGATGGTTACACAAAAAGCCCAGACTTTTCCACTACATAATACATCCATGTAACAAAACTGCGCTTGGACCCCTTAAATGTATATCAAAACAAACAAACAAAAAATAGAACTAACATATGATTCAGCAATCCTACTTCTGAGTACATGTCCAAAGGAGGTGAAATCCCTACCTTGAAGTGATACCCACACTTTAATTTTCATTGCACCATAAGATATGAAGCCAACCTATGTGTCAATAGACAGAGGAATGATTAAAGAAAATGTGATACATGTATACACACACATTGATGGAACATACAACATTTTAAAAGATGGAAATCCTATGATTTGCAATGCAAAGGATCAACCTGGATGACATTATGCTAAGTGAAAAGAGCCAGGTACAGAAATACCAAGATTGTACAGTGTCATTTATACAGGCAGTATAAGAGATTGGAACTCAGAGGAGAAAAGAATGGTAGTTGCCATGGATGGAGAGTAGCAGAAATGGAGAGATGCCAGTCAAATGGAGTAAAGTTTCAGTTGTGTGGAATGAATAAATTCTGGATTACAATGCACAGCAAGGTGTTACTATTATATACATGAAACTTGCTAAGAGTGGAGATCTTAAATATCCTCACCACAAAAAAATATAACTATGTGGGGTGATGAATATTTTCATTAGCTTGATGGTGGTAATCATTTTTCAATATATGCATATATCAAAATATCTCATTGCATACTGTAAATATATACAACTCTGCCATTTATACCTCAATAAGGCTGAAGGGATACACAGAAACTGCATGATAGGCTGGTTGCATCTACCAGGCTATTTTTTCTTTTTTCTTGGTTTGGCTAAAACTGACATAGACGAGAATATATGATGCTACACTGTGTTTTATCTGGAAAACGTATTGATTTTCAAATAGCGTTGATATTTCTCAGTGAAATGGAGGAATGGCATTTTCCCAGAGATCAGTGTTTAGGAGAGAATATTCAGATTTTGCTAACATGCAATGTTAAAAGGGAGAAGGACAAATATTGCCTGCTTTGCTTCTCTACCGAGTATTTGAGCTGTATGATTTCCCTCAAAGTGCAGGTTTTAAATAAGCATGTGGAGTTAGCAACTGGGGAAAAAAAAGGAAGTATAATCATTACCCTTCCTTTCCAATTTGGAATTTTTTTCTTACAGAAAATCTTTTTCACTTATTGGCATACTAACTATGCTTAAAATCATTATTGGAAGATTTATTCTTAAATAAATGTATACAGAACAGATATATCATTATTAATCAAATTTTAATTTATCTAATTTCCTCAATAATGTAATATACAAGTTATGGGTATATTATTGTGTATATTTGTGTATGCTGACACATGCACACACTCCCACTTATAATATGGACTTGCACAAAAAATATGCCTTTAAAAATTCCAGGTTATTTTTATTTTCCTTTTACCTTATTCAGATTCATTTTCTTTCTTTGTTTCAACATAGTCTCACTCATTCACCTTCTTTCATGCTTTTAGCTAATTACACTCCTCATTAAAGCAACTCTCTTAATTCTGCAAAGAAAACTTTCACAACTTTCCTCACAGATTTTGAGAGGTAATGAATTCTTCCAAATGTCAGTCACCAGTTCTGTATCTAAAATATCTCGCCTGACAATCACTAAAATTCCAATTCTTAATTTGGTTGCATTGCATTTGTGATAATGTAGAGTGTTATTTATAAGTAATTGGGTAGTGATCTACAGCTTATTTTCAAATATGTCTATATCTGATCAGTAGAGCTGTCCAAACGTGAACCCCTAATTTCAAACAGGATTTTAGCCAATGCAGTACCGCTTAAAGGACCTGTTTCCTGTGTTTGGCTACAAGAAGGCCACCAGAAGCCTTCCAGGGTGGCATTCATTACTTTAACAAATTTGCTGTGGCCAAAGTTCTGCCCCTCAGTACTGTAGATACATAAACCTGACTCTGACAACATACACAGAGAGCGCCCATCTCTCAGGACCAGATATTGACCGTGCTCACGTGACTGACGTATAAAAGCAGAAAGTCAATTGTTCTGTGGATAAAGTGCAATGGCTTCTTAACCCTCCTTTTGGCTGTTACTCTTTGTTGTTTGTTTTCCACTTTTAATCATATGATTCCTTCCTACTACAAGGGCAATTTCTTCCACCCACAGTCTGCTGATTGTTGTCAAATGCAGAGTGATGTCAAAGTATCCCCCAATGTCATTGCCTACCCCCTATAAAATGCTTTGAGAGTTTAGGAGCAGAATTTCTCTACAGATTTTTTTCCATATGCTCAATTATTTTTGAATAGAAAAGAGATGAAATCAAACCTCTAAATTTAAAATAAAGTACATAAAATTTTTAAAAAATTTAAAAGGGAGGAGGAACAAAGTAAATTACTTGCTTAAAATTCCCCAAATGCTGAAAGTTTAACGACTGTCTACCTCTTCTCTGAGTTTACCCTTGCCACTGAACACATGACCTCTGCTTTCTTATGCCATTGAACAAAAATATTTTCTAAAAACCCGCCTTGCCACATTTCTGAACTTGCCCCTAAATGGGCTTTTTAGAGGGCTCACTGACCATAAGAGTCAAGAGATCTGATACGACTCTCATAAGAGTCAAGAGATCACATACTTAATGATAGATATTTCCCCCTATGAGTCATGGTATCTAAACTCCATCTTCCATGATGCCTGTAAAAACAAAGGGATTGACAGGAAAATGCCCAGATAGTACTAGAATAATTCACATCAGCTTTCCCAGGGGGAGACCAAGGATAAAGCTTTAGTTTATGGAAATTTCTGATGCGCTGATACAAATTCAGAGATTAACGCCACCAGGTCAGCTTCTCCAGATCATATACAATTTTCACTTTCGCACATTTGATTCCAGCCATGAAGACTTTCTGCCGGTCCCCTTTAAGCCATGTTCAAGTTGTCACATGGTCTTTTCGTATGCTGCATGAACTAATTACTGCTCTTTCCCGACTTACTACGAATAATTCCCATGCATTATTCAGATATCTTTTTAGAAATATCCCTTGACTCCAATGAATTAATACTTATATCTGCTATTCTTCACCTCTACAGTACAACATACAGAGTTATCTCTATTTGCATTTTACGTACGTATGACTCTTGTATATTAGAGTTCTATCATCTCCACTAATCTGCAATCTCCATGAAAGCAACAACTAAGTCTTCAAAGACTGTAAATCCCCTGGACTTCTCCTCATGCCAAGCATATGCATTAATAATATTTGTTAAATAAAAATATATGTAAGTGGGAAACTGTCAGGGGGTGGGATTGGCAGTTGAGGGAGACAACTAGGGGAGCGAGGGGCATACCTCATCGACAAGGGTATCTGCAAAACCAATGTTTGTATACCTAACCCTGAATTGTACCCCGCATCTTTATAATAATAAATAAATAAGTAAAAGAAAAAATATATATTTAAAATAAGATGCAGTGAAATGGAAGACATTTGCACAGTTAATAACAAATTCACTTTCTGCTTTCTCTTTATTTTTATCCTACTCCTACAGCACCCATTCAGTGCTGAGAAAAAGAAACGCAAAAATAATGCACAGCGTAGTAGAACCAACATTGCTGATCCTCCCACTTGGACTGCTGCCACAAAACCTTGTGCTGGGATTCTTTCCATTTGTCATTCCATCTCTGAGCAGAGGAAGAATGTATGACAGAGTGAACATTCTTGAAGTCTTACCAGCTTGTCCCATTTGACCTTGAAAGCAAGGGTAAGAGTAGGGAAGGGTATGCTGATCTTTGAGAACCGACATCGTTATGTTTTCAATAGATACCCATAGACTTATCCTACTTATTTCTCAATTCCCATCTCTGTATTTATACTCTGGAATAAAATAACTTGGCAATGGTAATTAGCACTTTACAAAGAGCTATCTACTATTTCCCACTAATTTTTTTTTTTAATTCTTAAAAGTTTCATGCAAAAAGCTAGCATAATGACTTTTTAAAATCAAAAACAATAATTTTAATTACATTTCTAACATCTATTGCACAATTTGAAGAAGAAAGTCAAAGACATTTCATGTGTTCAATCACATCCAGGTGTTCAAAGCCTAGTCCGTAATCTGGGATTTCCACACAACACACTGCAATACCTATTTGTTATTTCACAATAAAAAAATAAAATTTTTCACAGGGTCCCACATACTCAAATCCCTGTGATTTGGGTATTTCCAGCTTTAATAATTATCTATAAGAGGAAACAAGATAAAGTATGCTTGTTTTGCAAGGAATTAAAACAAGATATGGAGTTGGGTATCTCAAATCTTCAGTTGCATTAAGCGTCAGGGCTCTCTCGTCAACTCTCTCAAAGTTAAAAGAGCCTTATGGACAAGAATGGAATAAGAGAAGCGAATGTTAATTGGGGGGCGTGGAGGAAGGAGGATACATATTTGCAGAGTATTCAGGATATTGGTTAAGGCGCCATCGAAATGCAGTGTCTACATGGGTCCTGCCAAAGTTTATAGAAATTACTCTTTTTCATCTAAGATGTCACCACTGACCAACTTCCCTGGTGAACATCCCATTTTCTCACCAGCTACGTTAATATGTTTACTCAGGTAACACATCACACAAGCCTGGGAAGTGTTCTTTCTTTTCCCCAGTGACTTGCATATTTCTGCTCTATTCTACTATGATAATTTCACAATCTCTCAAAAAAGCTGTTATACCTCAGTGATTTTTTTTTAATTCTTGAGCGAGATCTCACTATAGCCCCAAGTAACAATATTTATGTTCATATATGTTCTACTTATTAGTTCTTATTCATAGAATATATCAAATCTCTTTAAACCCAGTCATATTGGACTAAAATTTGTTACTTAAATGAATAAATAGGATAAACTCTGTTGTTTAATTCAAATCACAGGTTCATGATATCTAGCAAAAAGACCAAATATACTTGATTAATTTTACCACTGAACAAATGAACATTTCATAATTAAATAAAAATTATTGAGCACATTGCCTTTTTGTTTGGTGTCATAGAGGAAAATTTTAACCATATATATATATATATATATATATATATATATATGAATCCTTGTAGAATCAAGCCTGTGTGTTGGGCTCTTTTTTAGGAAACCAAGTGACAAGGCAGGAAATGCAAAGGTCCTCCACATTAATTATAAATTCATACTTAGCACACATATTAAATTATTTCCCTTATGTGATGTAAGAATGATCATGATTGTGATAAACCATAAGCAAAGTTCCAAAGCTTTTTCTGCCCAAGTAAATTCCCCATATTCCCTGTCAAGTTTAGTTCTGTTGAGATAGTAACTCTTAAACTCTATTTCTAATTTGGCTGGAACCACTACTGTGACTCGCAATGTTTACGCTTGCTTAAATATAGTTCGTTGAAAACTATGCCCCTGGCTGACAACAGTTGTAATTGTGCTAGTCAACTGCCTCCCAAGTTCAAAACCCAGCAACAGTTAACACTACATTTTTTCAAAACCAAAATCAAGGTAACTCATCTGAGACAGAAGGAAGTCAGACATCTCCATGTGTGTATGTTACATCTAACACTTCAGAGGACATCACATCTAGAGCTTTCAGAATGGAAATTTAGAAGGAAGGATTTAGGATACACAATCATATATTACACTATTCAAAAGCTGCATACTGCTTGAAGTTTCAAGCCAGGAATCAAATATACCTTTCTCTTACGGTCTGTGAACTAGATTTTTGCTATGCAAAGCACGGTTCATGGAACAGCGGTGGCAGGCTCATGTGGGAGGTTGTCAGATATGCAGAATCTCAGGTCCTATCCCACACATACTAAGTTAGAGTTTGCTTTTACCAAGATCCCCAGGTAATTCATATATGTACAATGAACTTTGAGAAGTAATGGTCTAGAAAACTTTCGCCAAATGTATAAATTATATTGCATGCGAGTTTCTTGGAAATATGTGTTAACCGTGTGTTTACTTCAATAAACTTAGGAGCTATATCTGCATATCCATTCCTGATTAAAAATACTAAATTCGGTTCAATAAGATAATTCAAATGTTTGTACTAAGCAAAACCCAAGACACATTCAAGCTAAGTATTACTAACATTAAATTTTAAACACTAATGTATTTCAAAGAAATTTAGTCTATATATGTTGAGCCAATTTATACCTACATTTTTAAAGAACACTTTGATGTCTATACAGTTTCAAGAGCTGTGTGTGTGTGTGTGTGTGTGTGTGTGTGTGTGTCTTTGTTCATACCAGAAACTTCAGAATATTATGCATGGATCCTGAAATTTAAAACTAAAGTTTTAAAATGTATGTAACTTAGAAAACTATGATTTACAATTCCAGTCAAAATTAACATTACTTAAAATAATTTATTGCACCAAAGCTCCAAGATAAAGAAAAATCCATTTAAAGCAATCAATTTGCTAGTTTTAAGACTATGCAGCAAAATATAGTGATCGGCTCTGATTATGCAATTTTAAGTAAAATGTTAAATCTACAGTGACATATGTGGGTGAATGCTTAATTTTTTCCCTCATATTACCTCTCAAGTAATTTGCAAATATTAAGGCTAAAAATGGGATCTTCTTCATAGTTATGCCATTTAGATGTAGGCGAAAGATTGATAGTAACATCCTAAAAAAAAAGCCAAAAAGTGCAATAACTGCCAAATACCTGAGCAGAAAGTGGAGAAAAGAAAGGAAGAGACAATTAGTGGGGTACAGGAAGTCTGAAAGGAGGCATAAATTATATAATCAAATCTATCATATTTCCCATAAAGTGAGTAAGAGCGTGGCACTAGCTTCCTTCATAAATGAGTCAGGAATTGGCCAGGCACACTGCTCATTTCTCTCTCTTTCACTAACAGATTTGTCTTCTTTCTCCCTAAATCAAATAAATGATCAATATAATGCAGCTACGGGGATATTGACTGAGTTCTCCTACAGTCTCAGAGAATTAGCCTTACTGATATTTTGGTCGAATATAATTCTTACTTAAAATAATACTACTGAAGATGATCATCTTTCATATCATTTCAAGTACATTATCATTCCATTTAAAACAGAGTTTAATGAGAATGGCTACTTCTCTGAATTACCAATGCACTCTCCTAATGTATTAATCATTTACTGTGAAGAAACATATATTTTCTTAAGTTTATCACTACAGAACCAGAAATTTCTATGCTTTATTTTATACTCAAAGTTAAACAGAAGATGTGAACTGGAACAGAATGTAGCGGCTCTCTTTTGCGAGCACAGCCAACACACAGGTCTGTGACTGATACGGTTCTTATTTGGCTTTGTGAATTTCCCCCCTCCTTTTCAGTCTCCCTCCCTCTCTTCCTCCTTCTTTCCTACCTCCCTTTCTCCCTCCCATCCTCCACCCTCCCTCCCTCCTTCCTTCATTATTTCTTTCCTTTTTTACAACTTATTTCTTATCAAGGCCAAACATTTTATATTAAAACCCCATCAAGAAATGATCAAAAACCAAGAAAGATCCAAATTTTTTAAAAACCCGGAGCAAGAACTATGCCTTTTTGTTTTCCTATCACTTCGGCATCTAGCACCGTGCCTTGTGAAAGTCAGGGCCAAAATAAATGGTGACTTGAGTTTATTTTCAGAACAAACAGGTTATGCAAAGAAATATTGACAAAAAAATGTTTTTGCAAGCTAGAATCTCATTTTCCTTAAGGCGCTCTCTTTCTTTCTTTTTCTTTTTCTTTCTTTTTTTTAAATAATAGTTCACACACTTACTGCCTAAATTTCAAATTTCAAGCGATACTACAGAGTGCAGTAATGAGACTGCCCTGTCATCACTCCTGAAGTCTCACCTTGCCCTTGGATCTCTCAAAGAGTCCACTCAAAATCACACAGAAACAAGAACCCAAACTATCTATGAGAAGCCAAATCTTTGGATAGTGCTGCAGTTTCTTAAGGTCAATTCTCACCTTGCACCCAAGCTAAAGTCTGGGGCCATCAGAGTACATTAAGCTTAGGTAACAGCACAAATAGCATGGATATTGAGTTTAACAAAATGCACTCTCTGGGGGAAAGACAGCTCTTGAATTTTGCTGTTTCTGCACATTACAGTTTCTTGCCATCTAGTTAATATTGCCCGAGTGCAATAATAGGATCCGTTATGCCCTACTTCTAATCCAAAACCACTCGATTTTGACCACTTTTATTCCCCAGCAATCTATTCAACTCCTGAGAATATGAGACCAGAAGCCAAACTTCATATAATCTTTACTTTATTAATATTCTCAGGTATTTTGCATCATAGCCCCAAAGAGTCTCTGTTAGTTCTGGAATCTGTTTAATGAATGTGGATATTGGCAACTTGCCTAGGAAAAATCTGTGGGCAAATTAACATTCTGTACAGTCCTGATATGCGGATATAGACCAGTCCTTTAAACTAATTTAGATTTCCTACAAGTACAACTGTGAAATTAGATATAAACCCTAATCCCTCTCAGTCCAGACTACATTAAAAGAAACTGAAACATTGGTTTATACAATTAAACTTAACCATTACTGATTAAAAATTGCAGTGAATTGGATTCTGAAAAAAAAAAAGTCTTCCAAAAGACCTTACTTAAGATCTGATGGAATTTTACTCTGATCAAACTATACATCTACTAAAGGAAACTCCATTGCAGAACCAATACCTAATTTAGTTTGGGGAGAAAAAAATGATTTTTAAGAGACAAGAGAGGCTAGATTATAACTGTTTGTTATGAAAGCAATTTAAAAATTACTGGTTGTGTGGAACAGGTTGAAAAGCAATGGACTTTGTACCATATATCCTACTAAAGTTTTGAAGATTGGCCTATGAGCGTGCAAGTCATATTTTTTAAAATTAGCATTTTTAACTGGTCAAAGCTAACTTCTGAGAAAGAAATAATGTTTTACTTAAATATAGAAACACTGAAGAAAATTCTTACCTAAAGACTATTTCTGGGCTGCATGAAGCCAGTTATCTTAAGCCACTTTAAATAGCAATAAGATGTTGGAGACTGAGATGAAAATTACATATCAGTGGACTCAGCAATTCTTCCTAAGAAAGGTAATAGGACGGAGTAGGAAGAAGTGAAGAAAGAAGGAGGCATTATTTTATCTCAAGCAAAAGCATGATCTTTTTCTCCTTCTTCTTCCAGCAAGCACAGAAAAGAAGACTGCAGGGAAAGAGTTTGAAGAGGCTAAGAAGGCACTTTGTTCTGCAAAGCCTAAGGGATTAAATTACCCGTGATGGAAGCAAAAAGACACTTTTCAGAAACAAAACAAACAAGTATGTATATATAAAACCGGCCACGAAGAACTTTGAGGCAAAAAAATCCTATACGTTGAAATCAAAGTGAAAATATTTCTTTTAAATTAAAAAAACGAAATATATGTTTATTTTTATGACAATGACCTATATTTATATTGAATAGAAGACTCCGTGTTTTCAGAGTTGTCCTACTTGGGTGATAGCTGAGTATGACTATCTGAATTCTACTAGCTAAGCAAACATGGGAAAGAAAGAAAAATATATATGCATATATATATAATATATATATATACATATGCATGAATATATACATACAAACACACACACATATATATGCACATTCACATATATACTCACTCTCCTTATTCTCTATCCCTCTTGTTTTAAAAGATACTTGTTTTAAATACTCTGTGTTTTAAAAGATAGAGTTTGAAAAGCAAAATGAACACACATACACATATAATATATGTACCCATGTATGTAAAAAAATATATAATATGTAGTGATTATATATGTATATAATATCAAATGCCATGCATAATAGCTATTATATATATATAATAGCAAGAGTGTACATACACTTTTTTTCTGGCATGGCATTTGCTATTATATATGTACTTTGCTATTATATATCACTGAATCCTAGTCGTATTCACATTGGCAGCCTTGTGCAAACACTGCTTCAACCCACCCGTTTTTGTTTTATTTTCTGGTAAGGAATAAAATAAAGCACAAGAAGTCGAGGAATTCCTTAGTTTTAAGATTTACTGCATCAGCTTAGCATTTCAAAGTGAGGCCTATTTGAGAAACCTCTAGCTACCCAGACACAATTAAAACTCATAATCACTGATCAAAAATTAACAGAGTTCATGTGAGAACATCGCGCCACACATCAGACCCCTCTAGGCGCATCGCCCGCAGAGCTGTTAATGAACAAGCATCAGAGAACAAGCCTTGACCTTGTTTCTCTAGATAGAGGGGAAAGAGTACGACACAGGACAGCAGGAAAGTTAACCGACCGGGCTAGACTTAGGAAAGTTCCACACCAATGCAACTTTCCAGGAAAGAACGGATGGGGCCAGGGAAACCCTATTTGTCCTTCACCTAGTCAGTGCCAAAAGCCCCGAGAACTTCACTCATCGCAGAGGACCATAGAGACAATATCAACAGTCAGGGATGAGTGTGTCTAGTCCCTCCGACTTTTATGTCGTATAGCTGCAGGTAAAACAGTTTAACGGTTGAAGGCTGCAAACTTAGGATACTCTGACCCTACCACCTTGCAGAGTACACAGACTTTAAGATGTGTTACTATTAATAATATAATGCCCGCACAACTTCTGGCAGTTAAACTTTTTATTTTTATTTTTTTAATGCAAGAAGACTGTGATACTGTTACTCTAACTTTTAAATTTAAAGTATCTATATTATAGGAATCATAAGTAGAAAAGTGAACAAGTAAACACTCTAATATAAAAAAATAAAACAAATTAAGAAGACCAGAATGTATTTACCAGTACATATACTAAATATAAAGGAACTAGGACATAACAAAGTATTATTTCACAGACCCAACTCTCAGGAAAATATTTCTTCTCTATTCAATGAAAGACCTTTCCTTGGAACACAGAATATTAAACATCTTCTCTTAACTACTCCTCGCCTGCTATAAATTGCCACCATCTTAGTTCTGAATACCATGCTTTTGAACAAACTATGGATTTTTTCCCTTGTGTTCACTGAATACCAATGATGGTAGACAGGAGAATTTATAGCATGTGTTTCTGTTAATTAAACTTCCTTGCTTATAAGCCATTTCAGGAATCGAAAAGAAATCTCAATTCAAGAGTCTCCTGATATTATTAATTCATGGTGAAATCATTTCTATAACTCTCATAAATGTGATTTTTAATTAGCAAGAGCTCTTTTATTTAAGAAATGGCTAACATATACAATACGGTTTCCTTTGATACTGATATCCAAACTAAGGCATGGAGAATTTCACCAAAATTACATGTGAATTTTTAGTAAGTATGGACCAAAATACTATTATACAAATTCATAAGTGAGTATATAATTAATTGGCATTATTATTGAGTATTTGAGCATGCTAGAAAGAGGCAAGGTTATTAGAATTCTGAGTTCTATTGATCTCTAAGCTTGTTACATTTCATGGTGGAAAATTGAGCAGCCTTGGATATTTACATTAAAATGGGGCCACTCATTCTTGGGTCTGTCTTCCCTTCACTGAGAGGTGTAGTGAAGTCCCTGGGGCAACAGTGTGAATATTGCTAGATTTCAAACAAACAGTGGGTAACTTTTTGTAGCCCAATCTAGTCTGAAGTGACTTAGGGACACTGCCCTGGATGGCCATAGAAAAACTGAATGACAGATTAATATGAAATTTAATCACTGAGACATTTTTTCCCCAAACACTAATTAAATGCCTTCTGTGGACCCGACTCTATACGAGACAAAGTTGTCTGGTTTGAGTACTGTTTTCATAATGCTACCATGTCAGAAATGATTGCCAGGTTGTGGGCTGTACAGTGATCACATGTATCAACAAATGTTTGAAAAACTAAGAACCTCACAGTTTTGGCTGGATTTTAAATAAAAGTTAGGACTGGGCACAGTGGCTCAAGCCTGTAATCCCAGCACTTTAGGAAGCTGAGGCAAGAAAATTTCCTGAGCCTAGGGTTTGAGACAAGCCTGGGCAGCTGGGCAAGACCTCGGCTCTACAATAAACCAAAAATTTAGCTGGACGTGGTGGCGTGCACACGTAGTTCCAGCTACATGGAAGGCTGAGGCAGAGGGATTGCCAGAGCCCAGCAGGTGGAGGCTGTGGTGGCCGTGACGGTGCCACTGCACTCCAGCCCTGGGTGACAGTGAGACTTCAATTAAATAGATACATACATACATAAATGCATAAATAAATGTATGTTAGAACAGAGATTAATGGTTTGAAATCTCTTGTACACGATTCACTATTGCTTAGTGGTTAATCAATCTTTGGATCAGACGACCTGAATTCGCAACCTGAATTCACAACCTGACTGTGCCACATATAATCTTGGACAATTTACTGACTCTGTGTACATCACTTTCTTGTGAAAAAGAAGAAATCTCCTGCGTCTGACAGAGGTGAGAAATAAATTAGATGCTATATGAGAAACACTTCACACGGGAGCTAGCATATGATAAGAACTCAATAAATATTAACCATTATCTTTTAGGCTCCAGGTGATGGGACTTGGAAGATGTGGAGAATTATCTCAGATGGAGTGTCAAAGGGAGAACATTCCAGGCTGTGGCCAGAGTATGACTAAATGCTGAGAATAAAGAAATTCTTTACATAACCTTCATCTCTCTATGTGATCTTGTTGCTACCAACCTCTCTGGAGTCCTTCCAAACTGTCTCAACTACATTCATTGCAATTTAGCTACTTTGGCATTTATTTTGTTAAATATACTCAGATTCTCCTCATCGCCAGATTGTCACACACATTCTCTTCAAATTTCACCTGTATAAATCCTGCTCATGCTTTATGTTTTTACCTAATATCTCTTCTTCTGGAAAGCCTTCACTGAAACATATACATCAACCCCAACGGCAGTGGCTTCCACTCACTTAAAATCTCACTACATTCTGAAAAACAAAATCACAGCTAATAACATATCTGTGTACTTTTTGAAAAGTATTTTGGAAGTACAGAGAATCACAGGTTCTCATTCATAAGCGGACCTTGAACAACTATCATAATACTATAAGAAAGGGACTGGCAGTAGTGGGAAACTCCCCAGGGGGGAGTGGGTGGGATTGGCAGTTGAGGGAAACTGCTAGGGGAGGGGGGCACACCTCATCAACAAGGGTACCTGCTTAAGCAACGTTTGTATACCTAACCCTGAATTGTACCCCAGATTTTAAAAATAAATAAATATATATATAAATAATAATAAAAAATAATTTTTGAAAAGTATTTTGAGTCTTCTACTGAACTGCAAATACCTTGGGCATGAGAACTGTATCTGTCTCATGTATCAATATCACTCGAGAGCCTAAAATAACACTTAGATCAAACAGTCATTGTATATTGCTATATGTGAATGAATGAATAAATGAGTATGTAATAAGTCTTTAATATTTTCTGAAGTTGTTTGAAGTCTGATTTAAATAAAAAGCGTTTAAGTTAGAAAATAATATAAGTTGATAGAGAGTCTTGATTAAAGTAAAGATTTTGCTTTCTATTTACTTGTATTTAATTCATGTGCGTTTATGTCATGTAGTTTTTAGGAAAGTTTTGTGAGAAGAGGTGAAGACTGAACACAAAATAGAGTGCTCTTACAAAATGATAAGCATGGAGTGATAAATAAGCTGAATTTGTTAATATGTAGAGTAGGTATTGTTAGGATTCAAATTCTTCAATTCCCAAGAAAATTCACTTTAAAGACTAAGAGGAAAATCAGAACTGTATCCTATGTCCTTACATTTATTTCACGGATTGGTTGGATTGCTTTAATTTGGAATCCCATATGAGTGGCAGCAGTGGGACATTGACAACTTCTCTAAAGCCTCACTTCTTAACATTGGTGCAGGATCAGAAGCCCAGCAAGCTTCAGAACCCATCACAGCAATGCTGCGTTAAACTCTGCTTGCTACCAAGATCTGCAGATTACTTAAATACGCAGTCAACTAAGAGAAGCACCAGAAGCTTAGTGTCTTAGTCTTATCACAATTGTTGCTATCCTGAAAGTATTCACAGATAAATGAGTGAGTAAGGACCAGGTATTGAAAGGGAAGAAGTTAACAGGTTTGAAAGACTAATTATATTCTGAGATGAAGCAAAGGGAACTATCACTGATGATTTTAACATTTCAATGTAAACAACTGGTAAAATGGCCATGCATTTTTTTAAACAATAGCAAAGGAAAATAAGACAAACCTTGGACTGTGAGATAGCCATATGAAGACGTGCTCCAGAAATGATAAAGCTATCCCTGTGATGACATCGGGGCTGAAGACATAAATGCCAGTGTCAGATGAAGTTCCAGACGGTTCCAATCGCAGACCGATTCATAATTTTCAGTCATTCCAAATCCTTCTATTCATGAGAATGTCCTGTCATTCTTTGGAAGGCGTGGTCAGTATCTTCAAATCAAATATTTTTTCCGACCACATGACCCTCTGTGCTAAAGTTATGGCTATGAAGGGAACTTGCTTCTCCCCACCCACCAGCTGTCCTACAAAGCCCATTCGATGCTGACAGCCCACCTGTGAAGCAGGTGGGGCTTCCCTCACCCAAGATGACCTAGATTGCGTGTTCTTCCTGTATCAAAGAAGATAAAGGTAATGCTTTGAAAACTAAAATCCTTGTAAACTGTTATTTATTTCCTCTTTCTTACACATGCCCATGAGTTTTCACTGTATAGGTTCTTGTTTCCTTATTGGCTCCTATAAACTAAATACCAAATCTTTACTGATGTTGTCATTTAGCAGACACAAGGTGAACATGAGAGATACAGAAGGGAGACATCAATAATATCTGTCCTTTAATAGGTTCACAGGCTGGTAACAAAAACATACGATAATATTTTATTAAACTCTAATGACCATGAAAGATGCACAGGTTATTATTTGTGTATATTCAGCATCTCTGGGGAAACGGGGATGGTTTAAAAGTACTTCAAACATATGAATCTTAGTCCACGCATTGTGCTATTTTTGTAAATGTTCTTCTCCCTCTGTCTTTATGTACTCTCTTTTTTTTTAAACTGGCATAGAAATGTAGTAGACATTAATTAAGTACTGTTTGAGTAACTAAAAACCAAATCATGTCCATATGTTCTGTTAAGAACACAAAAACAAAGTTAATAAGATCTTCTATTTGAGAAACACTATACACAAAATTAATCAGATGCTTTCTTAAGAAAAGACCTTTATTTGTTCTACTACCTATTGACCAAAATAAAGTGACTCAAGAAGGATAATTTAATATTATGGTTTCCAGAACTTTGAAAAAGACTACAAACATGAAAGTGTTTGCATAAAAATGCATTACTATGTGTTATTTTACTTAAAGCAGAATAACTTACCTAAATCTTACTCTACAAGCAGTTATTTCCTTGGTACTTGTGATTTAACACTGTGTTTTCTTAAGTCAATGTTGTTGACTTTAACTTTATCAAAGGAAGTCTCAAATGGTTTAGAATAAAGAGAGGTTGATCACAGACAGGACAACTGAACTAAAATATAAACTTTCCCAAATGCTATCATCTGCCTTTAGGCAGAGTGGAGAAAGTTAGAACAGCCTAAGACCCCTCATTCAGGAATTACCCTTTGTACAGATAAATTCAAGCAACGGGATCCATTACTTTCCTGATATTCCTGGGAATTACTCCCCTTGTCCCTTCCTCCTATCTATAGGAGATCTCACTACTGGCTAACTAAGATATTCTTCTCACGAATCCCTGCCTCAACCAGATCTCGATGTCCTGGCACTGCGACAATAGAGCAAGGGTGACATCCTCCATGGCTGAAATGATAATGCTGAAACACAAAAAGAAACACTAAAGGCAAGATCTCTTTTCCCCTTCTCCAACTCTACTCTCCCATCAGTGGTCTGTCTATGACTCCCTTTGGCCACGCTGAGCTTGCTGATGATGTTGAGTGGGAGAGTCAGAACAAACAAAAAGAAGGCCCGTGTTAATGTCATTGCTCAATGAACTGTTTCTCAAGCTCCAACCTAGAAAACTGCACCATAAGGTTGAGGAAGTCCCATTGTGTATATCTGCTGTAAGTGCCAAAGACAATTTAATTTTAATTGCTACTGGTTGGTTCAGAGCATTTATACTTACTCTGGGATATTTTAGGACAATGGTGACTTTGATTGTGGGGAGTTTGGAAGTGATATTTCTATGGTAAAAGTGAAGCATGCCTATTTTTTCTCTGTTTTTGATTTGGTGACTCTTCTAAAAATAGAGAGAAACATTTGTTGCAGCACTATGCAGAATAGCAAAAACGTAGAACCAACCCAGATGTCCATCAAAGTAGACCGGATAAAGAAAATGTGGTATATATGCACAATGGAATACTACACAGTCACAAAGAAGAACAAAATCATGTCCTTTGCAGCAATACGGCTGCAGTTGGAGACCATCATCCTAAGTGAACTATCATTGAAACAGAACCTGAATACAGCACGTTCTCACTCCTAAGCAGGCCCTTCACGTTGGGTACATGAACAGAAAGGCAGAAACAACAAACATTGGGCACTGCTAAAAGAAGAAGAGGCGGGGAGGATAACAGACACACAACCAACCACTGGGTCCCATGTCTCTTACCAGGGGAAGAGAGAGCTCACTAGAAGCCCAAACCTAACCTTCACGCAATTTACTTACGCAGCAAACGCTCACATGTATCCCACAACCAAGTGGAATTCCCAGGTATAACTGACATTTGAACTTCAAAATTGATAAATGTCATGAAAATAGATCAGTTGGAGAATTTAAGTATATTTTAAAGTTAATCCAGAATCTATGTTACAGAGGCATAAAATTCAGTCATCGCCTTTTAATTTATTTGCGGCAATTTTTTAAGGAAATTTCAGATTTCCATTTGAATTAAATTGTGGACCTCTGTTTCACTTTGGGGGTGATTGCTGGATATGATTTGAGGGAGTTATCTATATGCTGCTCACATATGCAAGTCCCTTCCTCTAAATCATCTCAAAACAATAATGTGAGGGTTAAGGCCCCCCACCATGGCAATAGTAGATTTATTGGGTTTAAGGATCATTAGCTGAGGTCAGGTTTGAATTAACCACTTTGCTGTGTCATAAGGGAACCTGGGATGTTTTTCTCTATATTCTTGAGTACTGTATACATATATCTTTTGCAGCAGAGGTTAAAAACACTTCTACGATTGTAGTGGGTCATCTGATAATAAGTGTGGCACTCAACATGTTACATAGTAAATACTCTTCTTCCACATAGGCAACCCCATGGGGCCGTTATATTCACAGAATATCATTCTTTCCCCTGCACATTTAGTAGAACAGGAGCCCACACGTCAATGATCACAGGGTAAGAGTCATGACTTTTTGCCTAGTGTCATTCATGGTTTATGCTAGAATTGAGAACCACACATATTTCTCATCCAAGACACATGAACTATAGCCATTTTAGGAGAACCCTAATTCCGTACTACCATCCCTAAATATTATACCTATCATCAAAACTTCCAGCTTAGATCAGTTAAATCTATGCAGCACAGAGCAGCAGTTTTCAAAGCTCAAAGTAGCCAGCAGTCAACAGCTCAAAGTACGTGCTTGCTAGAAGGCAACAGAGCCTGATTTGCAAGTATTAAAAGAAAGACATCCCTGCCCACCCCACCCCCATGATAGTAGCCATTGTCTGAATGTCCTCCTCACGCTCCAAAGAGGTTGGATGGACCTCCCCACACCTACCCTTCAGTCAGAGTGTTGTGACATTATGACACACCTACACCACGAGGGTATGAAAGATTTATTACTCACATAATGAAGCTTCTGCAGCAGAGACAGAAACACCTCCCACACAGGCCCAAAAGTAGTGGCTGGAGAGAGTAGGGAAGGAGACTGGCTTGGCTTTTATCGTGCTTGAGGGATGGGACTAGTGTGAGGGTTTCTGTGCACGGACATGGGTTGAACTTCTTGCCCTAGCCAAAGAAGGAAGCACCCAGTCTTTCTTATCCACTTGCCTACTTGGGGAGCAGGAGTGGACATGGAAACCGTAGGGCGTGAAAACTGTCAGCACTTAACCACCATAAATGCAGTCAGAGTCTTTATTAAAATTTCAAGTAGGTTTCCTACTTCAAAGCTTTGCAATTACTATTTCTTTTCCCATGAGTTATCCTTCCACTGATCAAAATGTAACAAGGTGTTGATGATTTCTTCTGCTGTCCCAGCATTATGACTTCAGTTAAGAATACAAAGCCTTAAGTACCTCACCAGAGAGACACCAGCAGTCTGAATTATTCAGAGGTGCGAGTTAGAGAATAAACACGTCAGCGCTCCTCATCTCCACTGATTACTGTAGGATGAAGATTGGTACGCAAGACTATGGTTGACATTTCAGAGAATTCCCAGTTTATGGAAAATGATCCATTCTCACTTTGAAAAAACATGGAAGAGGTCTCTATGAGACTGACAGAGCCTTCAAGAAAAGGAAACTTTTTTTATTCTTTGTCTATGCATCTGGCTAGAAAATGACTTAAGGATATGCTGATTTGCTAACTGAAGAAAAACGTGAGAATTGGATGAAGAGGGTGGGAAACAGAAACAGTGAGAGAGAGAGAGAGAGAGAGAGAGAGAGAGAGCGCTGCAAGACATAGAGGAAACCAGAAACACTTGCTCTAAATGTGTAAGAAAAACATTCTTCAGGGACCCACCAGACCCATAGAAGGACAGGGAAAATCAGGGGAGATAATTTTGCCATTTCATCTGCAGATTTGCGGAGTGAAGGGGTAACAGGGATGTGAACATGACAGTGTGAAGGTCATCAGTGAGGGTCAGCTAAGAGGGGAGGCCAAACATACATATGTAAAATGTCTAGAAGAGCTGAACAATCGCTGAAACTCATGAGCAGGGAAAAGAATAGTTGTTCTACTCAAGCAAGGAAAACACAGAAGTCCTGCACAGGACTTTGGGCATTTCCTCTTTTCCTACTCATGGGTCCACTTACAAAAGGAACTGGCTCTCAAAGGAGGATGAAGAGGAAGTACATAAAGAACAAGTCATAATTCTCTCTTCTTGACTCCATCGTCTTGACTCCATCCCAAGGTTAGGCTACCTGGTGCCGGGGATGGGAAGGACTGGGGAATGAAAACTTACTCTTGAATTTGAGACGGAAGCTTTTGTTTGTAGCAAGTTGAAGTCTTAAGTGGGAAGGTGAGGATCAGTGTCGAAACTAAAAAAGACCAAAGTTTTCGAATCTGGTCTTTCCATGACCTACGTCATTCAGCAGAAAATGTTATTAACATGGTAACACTTGAGGGCAGGTATTCAAACATAAAACTTTATACAGTTTATGCCAGATGCTGAATCCAACTCAGGTTTCAGCCCGGCATTTTGTCCCTACGGGGTCACCTCTGACCACTCTATGTAAGTGCCTTGTATTCCCTATGATGGGTAGTTCAGTTGAGAAATTATAATAGATAAATGTAATCTGAAGCTCACTGGCTTTCTCTCTGGTATACGTGTGCAGAGGTGCACACATAGGCAAACACAACTATCCAAATATGCTTATTGTAGGAGTGGTGATCACCCTCAACCATAGGGCATTTATTTATACAGCAAGAAAAGCAAAATTCTACAGGCTGAACATTGAGAAAAATCAACATTTGTTAAAGAATTTCTCACAAAGAAATGAGAGGAAGTAGAGTTAAAAAGTTACAAGTAGAATCAGAATAGGATACAGTCAAGCTCAAAGAAGTTTCAACAAGGGAAGAATGATCCAGAGTGTCAAATCTCACAAAGAGTTCCCCTGAGATAAGCACTAAGGCATTCTGTTTATTGTAGCATTTCACAGATGCAAGTGTCTGGTAAAAGTCATTTGATTAACATTGAGAGAAGTAGTTTGCATAGTAAATGAGAATGAAGAAAAGTTGTTGAATGCCAGCCATGGGGAAGTATTAAAGTTCTATACATGGTTTAAAAGTTAAAAAAAAAAAAAAGCGAGAGAGAGAAATAGCCAGGCATGGTGATGCGAGCCTTTAGTTCCAGCTACTTGGAAGGCTGAGGCAGTAAATTCACCTGAACCCAGCAGGCTGAGGCTGTGGTGGCCGTGACCATGCCACTGCACTCCAGCCTGGGCAACAAAATGAGACTCCAACTCAGGAAAAAATAAAATAAAATAAAAGTTTAAAAAATCTGTTAAGATACACATCAATAAAATATTTAAAACATGAAAAAAAAGCCTATCTAAACTTAAATTATCTCAGCTAGAAAATGTCACAATAGCAAAATATTTTATTAGAAGAATTGGCCAACCATTGCATAATTGCCACAAAATATATTTTTCTATCAAGTTTGCAACTTATCATCCAATGATGTTAACTCCAAGAAAGCTATAGTGGAATGCTACCTGAGTCTTAACCCAGGATTGATAATTGGCTAGTTGTACAACCCGTGAAAGATATTTATTTTTCTTGGATTTCTGTTTATGAATGTATCCATTTTTACTAAACCTCTAGTTGTTATACTTTTATTGTACTCATATTATATTTTGTAAATATCAAGTACTTCATCAGAGAGACACCAGCAATCTAAATTATTCAGTAGTACAAGTTAGACAATATAAATATGTGTGTGTGTGTGTGTGTGTGTGTGTGTGTGTATACACACATATATTACTCATACGTCCATGAATAGTTCCTATCCCACACAAGTAGGAAATCTAGACGACTTGTATTTATATCCCTGCTCTATAAATTAGAAGCTTTATAACATTGGGCAATAGACCTACACTCTTAGTGTTTTTGTTTCCTCATTAAGTAAATGGAGATAACGATAATAATAGTCACTTCAAAAAACTGCGATGGGATCAATGAAATGTTAGGTATAAAGACCTTCTTTGAGGGCCTGGCCTAAGGTGATTGCTTAATCTATGGCATTTATTATCATACCACAATTACATGTAATTCTAAAACAGTACACAGTATATATAAACTTGTGTGTCGGCACTTATCTGTGTGTATGTATATGCATATGAAGAGAGAGACACATCTAGCATCCTATTTAGTATATGTGAACATACATTTCTTTGAAAATACTTAACAACTTTTATATTAACTTCATAAGAGTATTTTCCACAAAATTCATATGTGTAGATAGGAAGCTCAAAAAGTCAAAAATGCTTGACAACCAGTAGAATTTCTGGTTGTCAAGCATTCCCACAAAAAGGGAAAAAAGATTATTTTCATGACTGGAAAAATACAAGTACTTTTAGACAAATATGTACTGGAAACTATAATCCACTTTCCTTTCCTACCATTGCACTGACAGCATTATGAACCAGAAAATTGTTTGCGCAGCCACAGATAAGGAATTACAAGTCTGGAGGTTCAAGAGTCGTATAAAGCAGAAGCAAGGTTAATTTGCATGGTTTAGTTGCCTCCCATATTTTTTCAATATATTTCAATGGCTTGAAACTCTGAAAAACTGATAGCAAATAAAAAGGTTTCTACAGGCTGCCTGATTTCTTGCTGACTCAGCTGTCTGAAGGCAAAGCCAATTACTATGGCTTGCATTTCCTTGTGCAGAAACCAGAACATATTCATTGTTAAATAGAGCCATTAAATATTTAGGGGAGGGAGAAAAGTTTTATGAATTGAGATAATAACAGTGAAAAACTACCAAGGATATTTTCCTCTCAAACACCCAGAAAACACTTTTCTAAGAGTAACTAAAAAATCTCAAGCGTGAAATATAATTTGATCTAATATCCATTCAACGATCTTTTTAAATGTTGATTTTTAGGTTGGCATATAAGAAAAAAAAAAAGCCTCTGATATAAAGCTAAATTTTCTGCTCAGAGTAATAAAAGAACCAATATGGTCTCCTGAACAAAGAACTAGCTGAAGAATTGGGATTCTATTTTTGGCTTCACCAGTGACTTGCTCAGTGACCTTGGACATATCACTTAAATGGCTTTGTGCCTCAAGGTTCCCAGCTGTAATATAGAGATTATAATGCCTGCCCTTTCTTCATGGGACTGTAGAACTATTTCGGTTGGGTTTGTTTAAAACCCCAAAAGCTTCTGAAACAATCAGAAATAACTGTTAAATTCAAACAAATTGTATTTTATTAATTCCTTTTTTCTGTTTGCTTTGCTTTTCCTGTAGTCTTTGATAATCCTTTTTCTACTAAAATAAATCACTGGGATAAAATTAATAGGTGAAGGTTTTCATTCGATATTAAGGAACACTTCTAACAGCGAAGTAAAATTAAGAATCCAATTCGGAGATCAACTGATATAATTTCCACTCCTCAGCACATTTAAAACTCATGATTCAAAAGATAATTATATTATGGTCATGTAACTTGGAGCTTCTCACTAAATGTGTAACTGATAATTTTATTTATTTTATTTTTAATTTTTATTTTAAAGATGTGGGGGACGATTCAGGGTTAGGTACACAAATGGTCATTGTACAGGTAAAGTTTGGGCCTCACTTTGGTCTCCAGGTCACCTGGTTTGAGATCAGGTGTTACTGAGAATTTTCTTGCTAGTCTTTTCCTCCGCACAATTCCTTCCCGTGGTTTTTCAATCAGTATTGCCTCATATGATTTTTACTAATGTACCTGAAATCTAATCTCTAAGTCCAGAAAACCCAATAAACACCTCTCAATGCCATGCTCTCCCAGATGCCTTTCTTTTGCATAAGAACATTTGTCCTTTAGAAAGAGGGTCTGAGTAGTTGGGGGACTTAAGTAAAAGTGACAGCTGTTTACGTTGTATGCCCTTTTGTACTTCCTTTTCTATTTGTGAGTCATATACATTTATTTTGTGTTTAAAACTAATTAAATAGTATTTTTTCAAAGTTGTTTTTCCTAAACTCCAAACTAGAAGTCTCTATTACAACCACAGAAATATCATTTACTCCTCTCCCATAATATTTCTTAGAGTTTTAGATTTTACACTGTGCCAAAAAAAATCTTAGAATAAAAGGACACCCAACATTTCTCACCTACAAGTTGGAGTAGCCTCAAACCAATCATCCTTTCTCCTGTCCTATCCCTTTAATATACCCCTGCAGTTTCCAGTGTGAACGTTGTAAAATAAAAATATGTTAAAAAGTCAAAAGCTATTTCTCTGCTTAAAACAATCTGAAGTTATTTCATTTACTACTAGTTAAAAGTTTTATTTTCTTTTTTAAGATATAAGTTTTAATACAACATCATTGTCACCTGTGATCTTGATCTTTCCTTCATTTCAGGTGTCTTTCAACCTTCAATATACACCATATTGATTTCTGCTCCCTTGTCTTTCTATATAGTATTCTCTCTGCCCAGTTTGATACCCCATATACCCATATGGCTAGAAAATTTCTATTTTAAACTCAGTTCAAAACAACCACTATTCCGAGGCCTATTATTAAACTTTATACAATTAATAATACTCAACACTTAGCACATATATTTTCACTATTAGCATTTGAGTCTCATAAAAACCCAATGAGGTAGGTAACATTTCCTTTGTACATCAAAAGAAACTGAGACTCAGAGCTTGGACTCAAACCCATGCAATCTGGCTTCAGGGTCTGTGTTCCTGCCCGCTACCCAAGAGAATTTGTGGCATATTCCTTTGGACTGCCATCTGAACTTGAACATGTTTCAGTAAGACACATCATACCATATGTCAGTTATTGATATGATTATACACAAGTGAGTCCCCCGATTCATGGATTCTGTATTTGCAAACTCGCCTTCTTACTAAAATTTACTGGAACACCAAAATCAATACTTGTGATGCTTTTATTATCACTCTCCAACTCACAGACATGCACAAAATTTTAGTTGCCCCATTTCATGTCCCCAGCTGAGGTAACCAAAGGGACATTCTGCTTCTTGTTTCAGTCTCATACTGCAAACAAGTGGGTTTTTTTTTTCAGTCTATCTGACAGCACCTTTTTTTTTTTTTTACATATTATATACATTAAATATTGGCATATTTACATATTAAGTGTGTCTATTTTATTTATAGCCAAGTACTGCCTTGAGTCATATATTAAAAGCCTCTTTCAATTCCACAGTAGCACATTTCTTGCACACATTTGTAACTTTCTGGTCATTTCAGTTATAAAGTGCTTTGTGTTGTTGATCTTGTGGTTTAAAATGACCTCCAAGCACGCGCCGAAGTGCTGTCTAGTGTCCCTAAGTGCAAGCGTCTATGATGTGCCTTAGAGAGAAAACACGATGTGCTGGATGAGCGGCACTCAGGCATGTCTTATAGAGCTATTGAACATGGGGTCAATGCTAATGAATCAGCTACACATTAAATAAGATGTCTTTAAAAACAAACAAACATAAAACAAGGTTATGTGTTGATTCGTTCATAAAAAAATGTTGTGATCAGAGGCTCTGTAGAACCTAATTCTGCATTTTTCTTAAGAGCTGTGCTTTGATATTTGCTAACTCAATGCTTGTCGTGACGTTCTAGAACATAATGACCACAAATAATAAGAACTGATCGGATCTATTTTATCTGTATCCAAATACTACCACCTTTAGCTGTATTCTTGAAGTCCCTTTCCAAGGTCACGATAGCACATTTATTGCATACCTTTCTAACTATCTGGTCATTCCAGCCATAAAGAGAATTTGGAGAACTTCAGAGCTTCAGTCGAATGTCTATTTTGATGGTCACTGCCTTCTCTCTCTCCCAAACTTGCCAGATATCTATTCTAAAGTGGGAATGAAGGGGCATCTCCTTTGCTCTTTCTCTTTTCACAATTCTAGGTTGTTTTGCCTTTCTGAAATGGAAGAGGACGTGTGGCTACTCATGTGAGAGCTGCTGCAATTCTCTTTTCTCTATCCCTGCTGCTGTTGATAGACTAACTGGCCATTCATGCCTTCTCTGAGGCAGGCATCCAAATACTGGCTGTCTTTGTATACCCAATGTTGCACTCTGCATGTGATTATACCAATGCACTAGAAAATTAGTGAATACTTTAATAACTGCCATATCTTTCTTCCTTTAATCATGCCATTCTTTCTATCTTGTATACATGCCATTCTGTTATATGTCCTTTTAATAGTTACCATGGTAATGATTAGTGTTATTCTTGGATTTTTGCTTCTCTTCTTTCTGAAAAAAAAAAAGGTTGGATTATTATGTCTCACAGCAGGCATTATATGAATTCACACTTTTATTTCTAGAGTAGCAACTTCTAGGAAGCCAAGCATAATTTGCCATGTCTCCTTTTCACTTCCACCACAATAACCTCCATCTCTGCAGACAGTGGAGTCTCTATCAGCTTATATTCTTGAAGCAGGACAGTATGGAGATGAACTCCTAAGCATGTTATCGTAAGGTATTATCTTAAAAATAAATGATGTGGCATTGCTTTCTAAATTCAGTAGACTATAAAATATGACTTGGATTAGAGTTAAAATGTCTGAGATTTTGCATTGGTAAAATATTTCATGAAATCAGTGTTACAAATAATTTAGAAAAGAAAGTGAGTACCTAAGAAACTTTAAGATTTAAAGATTGGAAAAAAGAGTATTGATTTCAGAATATTGTTTCAGTCGATGGTAGTTTCTTTAGGAAATATACTGAAAGAAACAAACAGGCTCAGAAAAAAAGGGGCATTTGGCAAGCAGAAACAAAAGAGAAAAACAGAGAGAGAGATTTCAGAATTCAGGGACTTTCAATGATGAAAAATTCACTGAATTTTTATTTATAAACATTTATAACATTTATAAAATGAAGACAACATTTTTATCCACAAAGGCATATGTATATCCAGTTTTGAAGTAATTTCAATTTACCAGTGAGATGTCACTGAATGTAAAATTGGGGAATGATGTGCCCAACTGGCTCCTGCAAGTAAGTGTGAGCTGGCTCCAGCATCCCCCTGTCTGCAGTAATCCGTCAGACTTTCCTGGGCCTGTGCTCACATTGGTGACATGAGTCCAGGAAAACAGGCACCAGTATTCAATGCCCTTGAGGCCTAAATTTAGAGCTGATATACTCTCATTTCCTGCGCCTTTTATTGCTTAAAGCATGACACAAGGCCAGCCCAGATTAAAGAATGTAAAACGAGACTCCAAATAATGATATCAGCAGCTACAAAGTTACATAATAATGGACTTGTATTTGATTTGCTAAACTTCTGATAAATATTGCTTATATTACAAATAAAAGGATTAAGAAAAATTATTAAGTGGTTGTGGTCATATGTTCCATTTTAATTTAATGTTGCAACATAGAAAGATATGTATGTATTCCTTCAAAGTTGTAAATGATGAAGACATTTACATAATTTCATTCTACTCATCAACCACCTGCCAGCTATTAAAACTTGTTTTGTAATTTTTTACATTTTTAAAATTTCTAAAGACTGTATTAGACAGCTTTGCTGTGGTAACAAAGAGACCCCAAACTTCAGTAGCATAAAACATGACATCACAGGCTACATATCTGCATCTGCTGTTTTGCTCCATGTGTTTTTCACTTTTAGCCTTTTAGCTAAAGTAATACCCCATATTTGGGATGCTTTGCTATTGGCAGAGGGAATAAACAAAATAGCTGATAGAAACTTGCAGTTATGTTTGCCACTTAGATATGTTGTAAGTTACATCTGCTTCATTCAAATGACCAGAAATATCACATGGCCATGCCCAAAATTAATGTGATATATAGTTTTTCTTTCACAATGGGTAAGCCATAATAATTAACATGCCAATGGAAAATAATATATTAACTTTTTATAAGAATCAAATGATTGAGACAGTAAAGTTTACCACTGTTTACCCTCTTGATCATGCATGCATTCCCAAAAATGTTACTATGAAAGTCTTACCGACTTATTGCAATCAATTTGAAGTCCAGAATTTTGCAGTCTTCACTTAATATCTGAATATGGTTCATTTTATGTGGAAACCTAATATCTAACAGAATGCAAGTAACAATACAATAAAAATGAAGTTACTTCCTCACCAAACACTAAAATATAGTGGTGAACATATACAGTGCAGCCACAAAAAGCACTACAGGGGGTGCCAAAAATCTATGCACATTTTAGAAGATGTTATCTATGCATTACTTTTTTGAAGTTGAATTGAATTACTGTAGCAACATGTAGTGTGATGTTTGCTCAACCCTACTTCCACCATTTTCTTTGACTGTCCTGCTTGCCACATGGTGATGCTATCATTCATTTGCTTAATGCCATCTTTGAGCGAATATCATACATCAAATGTGTATACATAGTTTTGGCATCCCCAGTATTTTAGGAAAGAGAAAGAATAAAAATGTTACAGCAGTCATTGATTCGTAGAAATTCTGAAATGCTTCTGGGAAACATCAAAAGGAAATCCTAAACTGGGTATAGAAAATCTTGACTAGGCCATTTTCTTCTTCTAAAGGTAGCTCCCAAATCTGATCACCTCATTAGCCTTTAGCTCTACTCTCTGGAAAAGAGAGTAGAGCTAAAGGCTTTTTCTTTTTCATGATTACCCTTGGACATTTCGCGAAAGACAACAAAAATAAAGGACCCCAGGTTAATTGCAGTCATGTGAGTCTAAACACTGCAGACTTTCTAAATGCCATAGGAGTATATAATTTCAAATGACCTAAACTTTTACCATGGATGGGAGGTAGAGAATACCATGAACTTACTATAATAATGCATGAACTTGGTATATTCCAATAGCTCTACAACTGGAACCCCTGCTTCAGGTGCAAATTTATGAACATGAAGAGTGAAGGAGAAGGGTTATATTAGTTCCCCAGTCCTGACATAACAAATTTCCACAAACTGATTGGCTTAACTGCTGCTGTTTTCATAATACTGTGTCCTAAAACCAGGAACAACCAAAATACCCATGAACAGTTGAATGGGTGACCAAATAGTATTATATCTGAACAAGGAAGGTCTATAATACTTAGCTTTAAAAAAAAGTAAAAAGACTATAGGTAAAAATAATAAAAAGACATAGGTGTTAGGGTTCGGATGGACAGGGTGAGGGCAGGGAGGCGCAGCAGCGTGGGGGCCGGCAAGCCGGAGGTGCGCGCTGGGAACCCAGAGATCCGAGCAAATGCAAAGAATTGCGACACAGAGGTGAGAGAAGAAAAGATTTATTTAAGAAAAGTTCACCCCCCACAACAGGGAGTGGGTCTACACTCTAGGTGAATGTGGTGTCATAGCCCCCCAGAGTCCTGGCTTAAATCCTTTTCTTGGAGATGTTGCACGTGACTGCTGTGACTTCCTTATCGACCACCTGTGGATGTCTTGAAGAACCTGTGACACAGAGACCCATTAATGTCCGCACACATTATCACGGGCCCTAGAGAAGGGCATGACAAGGATTCTAATGCTCCTGCGCCTTCCCAAATGACATTCCTTAGAGCTAGTGGAGGGTGCACCTCCCCTTATCTCCTAGGCATTCCCAGTGGGTAGCTTCGGGGGATCCTTGGCCTCCCTGTAGATAGTGCCCAATTTACTGGAAGATCGAATCCCCACCTGCTCTCCCTCTGAGCGGTCATAACTTTTGTAATGACAAGTTTCGTGACTTTTACAGTCCTTGCCCAACGCATGATATCTTAAGTCTTGTAAATTTCCTTGACTCTAGGCAAGCTTGATGGCCACTGTGAAATACCTCTGATACCTGGAAGTCTGTTTCTGAAAAGACAAAGTCGGCAAAGTTAGTTCTACCTCAAGTGTGCATTTCTCCAAAA
>CAUYQG010195075.1:0-11623 GCA_963574415.1 Tarsius wallacei
TAGTTCCAGCTACTTGGAAGGCTGAGGCGGAAGGATCGCCGGAGCCCAGCAGGTCGAGGCTGCGGTGGCCCGGAGCGGCCACTGCACTCCAGTC
Source organism: Tarsius wallacei (assembly GCA_963574415.1). Taxonomy (NCBI): domain Eukaryota; kingdom Metazoa; phylum Chordata; class Mammalia; order Primates; family Tarsiidae; genus Tarsius; species Tarsius wallacei. The sequence continues at coordinate 95 of CAUYQG010195075.1, forward strand.
TGGGCGACAGAGTGAGACTCCAACTCAAAAAAAAAAAAAAAAAAGAAGTATAGACCCCTTCAATGCCCATCATCTCTTCTATCGAATGTCCCAGAACTGGCCCACTTCCAGCTCTGCTCTGATGTTACCTTGCCCCCTGCTACAACAGATGTATGGCAGACCCACTGCCGGACAGCTCAGTTGCCTTCTCAGTACCCCCCAAGAGCAGGATATTATGGACTCCTTCCATATCAAAAAGGAATCAACTTCCAGCAAGAGATCACCTCTGTCTAGGCATCTATATGGCTAATACAGCATAAGTTCCTCTGCCCCTGGGCTCCTCCACACATGAAATCAGGATAAAAACATCTTACTTTTCTTTCCTTACTCTCATCTTTCTTTACCCCACCTTCCTTCAGGGGCCAAAGGGGGAGATTTTCTTTCTTTATACTTTTATGTGTTGCATAAGATGTGATCATTGACTGACCACGACGTATACGATGGTGGGCCCATAAGATTATAACAGAGCTGGTCTATAAAAGTGTACCTTTTAAATTTTTATATTGTATTTTTACCTTTTCTACGTTTAGATACACAAATACTTATTACTGTGTCACAACTGCCTACAGGATTCAGTACAGTACCATGCTGTATAGGTCTGCAGTCTGAGAGCAACAGGCTATGGCATGCAGCCTAGGTGTGTAGTAGACTGTGCCATCTAGATTAATTTAAGTATTCTCTGATGTTAGCACAATGACAAAATCTCCTGACAACACACTTCTCAGAATGTATTCCTACTGTTAAACAATGCATGACTATACAATGAAGACACTTAATTGATAAAACACTAAAAGTCAGTATAAGGTAAAGATGCCAACTAGTATCACTATTATTTAGCATTGTTCTGAAAGTACTAGCCATTTTGATTAGTCAAGAATATAAAGAGTTACAAATATTGAAAAGGAAGAGGCAAAATATCACTATTTGCACAAAAAAACCCTAACCAATTAGTTGAAAACTCTTGATTAAATAAGACATAACAAAAACAGCAGAAAACATTTTTTTTATAAACAAAGAATAATTAGATAGAAAATATAAAGGAAGAAAAAAATTTCACATGTGATACCCATGAAAAGAACAATTAAATACCTAGAAATAAACTTAGGTATTGCGCAGAACTTCTGGGAAGACAACTTCAGAATTCCACTCAGCTGCACAGAAGAAGACAAATAAATGAAGACACAATATTTTAAAAGATCAATTCAGCCGGGCTCGGTGGCTCAGCCTGTAATCCTGCGCCTTGGGAGGCTGAGGTGAGTGGATTGCTTGAGCCCGCGGGTTCGAGACCCGCCTGGGCAACTTGGCGAGACCTCATCTCTACAATAATCAAAAAATCAGCCGGGCATGGTAGCGCGTGCCTGTAATTCCGGCTACTCAGGAGGCTGAGGCAGAAGGATCGCCGGAACCCAGGGGGTCGAGGCTGCGGTGGCCGGAAGCAGCCACTGCACTCCAGTCTGGGCGACAGAGCGAGACTCCAACTCAAAAAAAAAAAAAGATCAATTCTAAGTCAGGCATGGTGGCTCAGTCCTATAATCCCTGCTACCTGCGAGGCTGAGGCAGGTCCCTTGAGGGCAGGAGTTCAATGCTGCTGTAAGCTATGATTGCTTCACTACACTTCAGCCTTGTCAACAGATCAAAAGCCCATCTCTTTAAAAAAAAGTCTTTCTACATTAATCTACATATTCAATGTGATCTCAGCTAAAATAATAGAGAGTTTTCAGAATTTCACAAAATGATGCCAAAGTTCTGAAAGAACTAAAAGGTAAGAATGAAGTAGTCAGAAAATTTCTGAATAAAATAAAGCCATAAATTATAAAGCTGCAGTAATGAGGACAGGATGGTACAGAACTACCAATCTGTACAATGGTAGCTGCACAGAAAGAGGCAATAACGAGGCAGACTAAGGAGTCAGAGCAATGTTTGGATTGAGCCCAACCCTAATACTTACTAGCTGAATAACACAAAGCAAGTTATTTTACTTCTTTTGGCTGAACTTCCTCATCAGTAAAATAGGACTAATAATCTAACTCATAAAGTACTGTGAGGATTAAATGAGGGAATATACGTGAAGTGGCTGAGGCAACTCCTGGCAGTACAAAGCTGCGATCATCATCAACATCATTATTTTTTGCCACTGGGAATTGCATTTTCTGCAGCTGTTGCATGAACCTGATATAACCATGCACCCATGAAAACTGCAAAAGAGTGTATTTATGGAGTACAGCAAGTTAGTAACAAAATCACTTAGAAAAGAAAAACATCAAGAAATCTTTAAAAATGAACACAAACAGGAGGAATTTATCATAACAAGTATCAAAACACACCATGAAGCTATAATAGTTTTTTAAAAAAGTTATATTGGCACAAGATAGAAAAATAGGCCAATGATACAAATAGAGAGTGTGATAGAATATGATAATGTTTCAAATTATTTGGAAAAGAATGATGTTTGAATAACTGGCCATCAATTTAGACAAAAACTGAAGTTAGGACATTTAACAAAAAATAAATTATAAATATATGAAAAAGCTAAACAAAAAAGTATTTAAATAAAATACGGAAGAACCTGCTTTAAAAAAATTGAAACAGGGGCTGGGCTTGGTGGCTCAGCCTATAATCCAGCACTTTGGGAGGCCGAGGCAAGTGGATTGCCTAAGTCTGCGGGTTCGAGACCAGCCCGGGAAACTTGGTGAGACCGCGTCTCTCCAATAAAAATAAAAATAAAAATAAAAATAAATTAGCTGGGCATGGTAGCGTGTGCCTGTAGTTCCGACTACTTGGAAGGCTGAGGTGGAAGGATCACCAGCACCCAGCAGGTTGACACTGGGGTGGCCATGAGTGAGCCACCGCACTCCAGCCTGGGCGACAGGGTGAGACTCCAACTAAAAAAATAAAAATAAAAAAATTGAAATAGGTAAGGCCTGTCTCCAAAAATTTTAAATTGTAAATAAAAAATGTAAGATTAAAATACAAGTTACAGATGGGGAGAAAATATCTGCAAAATAAATAACAAAGAATTGTTATACAGAATATATATAAAGATTTCCTATAAATCAAGGAGAAAAAAACAGGAAAATTAGCAAAGCACATGAACAGGTAATTCAAAGAAAGTAAAATGGCCTATAAATATCAGAAAATTGCAATTTCACTAATAATCAGGGAAATAAAATTGAAACAAAATAACAATTTCACACACCAGGCTAGCAAAAAAGAAATCAAGTTTAATTACATCAATGATTAGCATAAGAGTGAGGAACTAGGTAAGCCAAAACATCACTAGAGGAAGAAAAAACAAGTACAATATTTTTGAAGGACAATTTGGCAGAATGTATTAAAATTTCACACGTTAACATGCTTCAACACAACAGTTTTACTTCTCTATACCCACCCTAGAGTCAAATTCATACAAAGATTCAAGGAAGCAATTTCAAGCATTTCTTGGCAAGATTCTTTATAATGGCAAAAAAGATAGAAATCTAAATGCCACAAACAAGGAAATGGTTAAATAAATTGCTATATCTGTAGTGTGAAATGCTGTGAAGCAGTTAGAAAGAATAAAATCAATTTGTGTACCCTGACATTAGAGGCCTTCAAAACTTTTCTAAATTTAAAAAAAAAGGTAAATCTAGGCATGGTGGTGTACACCTATAGTTCCAGCTACTCAGGAGGCTGAGGTGGGAGGCTTGCTTGAGCCCAGGAGTTTAAATTCAGCCTGGGCAACACAGCATGACCCTCATCTCTAAAAGAATAGATAAATTTTAAAAACATTAAAAAGTAAACTGTAATAGTGTATGTTAAAGAGAGAAATAAACTGATGAAAGCAAATAACCCTCTGAGACAGAATCAGATCAAAAGAAGTATCCAAGGGGACTTTTGACTTCATTTCTATTGTTTCAATCTTCTACATGAAAATGTACTTCTGCATTTATGCAATTTTTTAATGAAACAATATGAACACATGCTTCTTGTAAAAAAGAAAAAAAAATTCCTCACATACAAAAGTGTTTAAGTAGATAGGAAACATAGGCTGCTCTCCAATCCCACTCAACTCTCAGAAGAATTCGGCTACCGCTCATAGTTTGGGATATATCTTATTAACCCTTTTCCTGTATTAGCTAAAACATATATATATGCAAGAAGAGACATGTATGTGCACACATGTACAGACATGCTTTACTATAGATGTAATTACATGTACGTTCATATACACACAAGAACAAATGACATGGCTATAATACCAAAAATCATGTACAATAGGGTAACAGGTAAACTGCATTATATCAAATACAAGCAAAACTATTCAGTTATCACAAATAATGGGGATGTGGACTGGAATTTGAGTACAAATATCGGGTAGAAGTGCTCTTCATCCTGTGTTTTCTAAATTTTCTATATTGAAGAGATATTGTGTAGTGGCACTAGAAACTTTCTTTAAAAAAACAAAAGCCAAATGAATGTTTTCTGAAAAAAACATGATGACTAAAAAGCACTTAACAAAGACAAGGTCTTGCTACTGTTAGCACACATAAAAACAGTATGACAAGCTCACATTTCATAGACTCTCACTTACCAATTCCACTGTCATCTAACCGCATGTAGCCTTCTGCCAATGAGCTGAAACCAGTTAATCCTCCCATTGCTGCATATGGAACATCCTGTCCCACTGGCTTCCCCTGGGCCAGTCTTTCTTGCTGAGTTTCCACTACTGTGTCATGGGCAAAGGCAGGCTGACCACAAGCACAAGTGAAGCAGCTATGGAATCCTGAACACTTGGAACCTGAAACAAGATGTAAAGGGAGTCACATTTTTTTAAACATGAGTAATAAGCCATCTACCTAAAATCACCTAGCTTGGCCAAAGTCAGCTGAGTTGAGGTCCTGGCCCCTGGAACTCTTGCCTCTAGCCCCTGAACTCCCTCCCAGACACTGCTCTTACACTTCTGAAATACGCTAAAGTGGTAAGAGGGTACAATACAGGAAAAAACAATGGGCGAGCCTAGGCAACACAGCAAGCCCTATGTATTATTTATGTATTATTATTTATTTATTAATTTCTTATTTTTTAATAAGAAATTTTTTAAAATTGCCCATTGCTTTGTTAAGCTCTGGCCAGGCCTCGTGGCTCTTTGAGCTATGGCCACCATGTTTCCCTAAGCTTTGCCCCCCCCCAACCCTCTCCCTCTCCCTTTCACATTTACTTTCTAAATAAACTACATTTTCCAATCCAAAAAAAAAATTAGCTGGGAATGGCGGTGCACATCTGTAGTCCCAGCTACTCAGGAGGAGTAGCTGAAGAATCGCCTGAGCCTAGAAGGTCAAGGCTGCAGTGAGCCATGATCATACCACCGCCCTCCAGCCTAGGTGACAGAGACCTCGATTCATTAAAAAAAGGAAAACTAACTAAGATGAAATTAAATTGTGTTAAACACTGGAGGTACAGGGAATGAAGGCTCCCTCCTCAAAAGCTGAGTTAAAAGCAGGTGCAGCAGGGACAGCCCAGTGGCCAGGACAAGGTGAAGAGACAATGTAGAAACCTCCCTGCAGGTCAACTTCCCATAAAAATCAAATTGGAAGGCCAACCCACAGCCACAGAAAGGATATAACGGAATATTATTCAGCAGCAAAAAAAAGTACTGATATGCGCTACTAAATGGAGGAATCATAAAAACATTATGCTAAGTGAAAAAAGCCAGTCACAAAAGACCACATATTTTATGATTTCATTTACATAAAATGCCCATAGAGATAGAAAGAAAGTAGAATACTGGTTGCCTAGGGCTGGGGGGGAGGGAAAATCAGGAATGGCACTAAATGAACAAGGAATTTCTTTCTTTCTTTCTTTCTTCTTGAGTTGGAGTCTCACTTGGTCGCCCAGGCTGAGTACAGTAGCACGCTAACGGTCACCACAGCCTTGACCTGCTGGGCTCTGGTAATCCTTCCACTTCAGCCTTCCAAGTAGCCGGAACTATAGGCACACGCTACCACACCTGGCTAATTTTTTTTATTTATTTTAGAGATGAAGTCTCGCCAAACTGCCCAGGCTGTTCTCGAACCTGTGGGCTCAGGCAATCCCACACCTCAGCCTCCCGAAGTGCTGGGATTACAGATTACAGGCTTGAGCCACCGCGAATGGCCAAACATGGAATTTCTTTTTGGGGTGACAAAAATGTTCTCAAATTTATTGCGCTAATGGTTGCCAAACACTCTGATTCATATATTAAAAACCATCAAATTGTGCATTTTAAATAGGTGAGTTGTATGGTATGTGAATTGTATCTTTAAAAAATTGTTATATAAAAAAGCAAGCCATATGGAGCCATATATTCTGGAATGGAGGCCAGAATACACTGTTAACAAAATCCTTACCCACTCACACCTCTGACAAATGTGTGAGGTAACCAAGGCACATAAGCAAACAAGCTTTTTTCAACTATTTCCATACATGGCCAATGAAATACATTTATTCTTGTCACTGTTAATAAAAACGTTTTATTCCATATTTCATTATAAGATTTCAACTCAAACTACTCCAAAAACAACTGGAATAACTATTCCTGAAGTACACTTATCTATTTCAAAGGGTTTTTTAAAGGATGATCAGATGAAAGGGTACGTGTGGAGGAGGCTGGGGTTTGGGTACAGGCCCTGAGGTAAGGGTGCTACTGTATATAAAGCACTGAAATTATCATGCTGTATTTTGCTCTTCTCATCAGCCTATGTTTTAGACAATATCATTATAATCTACCAGCAAATTGTAAGAATTTATTTATGTATGAAACTATTTTTTAAAATCTGTAAGTAGAATTTAGAGCCGGACACAGTGGCTCACACCTGTAATCCCAGCACTCTGGGAGCTGGAGGTGAGAGACTTGCCTGAGCCCAGGGGTTTGAGACCAGCCTGGGCAACTTGGCAAGACCTTGTCTCTACAATAAATCAAAAAACTAGCCAAGTGTGGTAGCACACACCTGTAGTCCCAGCTACTCGGGAGGCTGAGGTGGATGTCGAGGCTGTGGTAGCTGTGAGCATGCCACTGCACTATAGCCTGGGTGACAGAATAAGACTCCAACTCAAAAAAAAAAATAGAATTTAGTTAACTAAACTCCCACTGTTCAAAAATTTGATTCAGATCACATTTGGTAATTCTTTAAAATCTATTACTATGGTGGCCCAGGCCTATAATTCCAGCAGTTTGGGAGGCTGAGTCAGGTAGATTGCTTGAGCCCAGAAATCTGAGACCAGCCTAGGCAAACCTCATAGTGAAACCTCATCTCTACCAAAAAAATTTAAAAATAAAAAAATTAGTCAGGCACAGCAGCATGAACCTGTAGTCCCAGCTACTCAGGATGTTAATGTGGAAAGGCTGTCTGAGCTCAGTAGATATGGGCTGCCATGAGCCATGATCACTGTGATCATGCCACTGTACTCCAGCCTGGGTGACAGAGTGAGACCCCCAACTCAAAAAAAAAAAAAATGCATATATATATATATATATATATATATATATATAGTGTGTATATATATATAATGTGCATATATATATATATATATGTAATTTAATATATACACACACACACACGTGTATATATAAAACTATGATTTAAATTATTTGAGCTACATGAGATTAGGGTTTAGGATTACCAAGCATACCAATAACTCTGATTCTTTCACAAAAATGAAATCTTAGAGTATCTACCCATTTAATTTTCCTTAGTGGTTTATTAACATTGACTCTATAACTAAATAAAACTAGTACAAAGGCACATTAAATATTCAAGGAAGAAACAGACACATTCTGTATTTGTAAGCTTATAATAACACAAACTCACATGCATTGCATGCAAAGCCAGGTGCAGAGCTGTGCTGATCAGCAAAGTGTTTGCACCTGCAGCGAACAGGCTGGGTGCCATTCAGAGGGACATAGAGGTAGGCCCTGCACCGGCAGCCAGTCACTCGGCAAGGCAGATTGATGGGGCGCTGCTGAGGAATCGCCTCAAAGTCAGTTTTATGTTGTTTATACCTAAAAAAAGAAAGGCATATAAACACCATGCAGGTACTGCCAAAAATTACAATTTCTGTTCTGTTAATACAATTATTTGCTGTCATTGTCCGTGTAAAGTGAAAACAAACTGCAACATGTAGTATTTCTGTCACCTGTGTTGCTCTGGTCAGAGGAAATCTTCACTCTTTTAGATTTTTATTTTTAGCTATTTAAGTTATTTCACAGAAATGCAAGTAAGTATCATATAATTTCCTGAAAATATTTACTTCTACAGATTCTTTAATATAGAGGTGCAACCTAAGAGTATGAAAAAAGTTATTTACAAAAATATTTTTATCAAAGAACATTACTTAAATTTATTTTCATAGGTTTGCTATTTAAAATGGGAAAAGTTCAATAAACACATATTAGGCCAAGCATAATGGCTTATACTTGTAATCCCAGCGCTTTGGGAGGCCAAGGTGGGAGGATGGCTTGAGCCCAGGAGTTTGAGACTAACCTAGGCAACATAGCAAGACCTCATTTCTGCGAAAAATTAAAAAACTAGCCAGGTGTGGTGGTGTGCACCTGTAAACCCAGCTACTCATAAGGCTAAGGTAGAAAGATTGCCTGAATCTAGAAGGTCAAAGCTGTGGTGAGCAGTGATATTGTCACTGCATTCCAGCCTGGGCGACAGAGTGAGACCCTGATTCAAAGAAGAGAAAAACACATACATACATTAGTGTGATTTGTCTTAGTATAATTTTTTTTCACTTTTAACTTCAAAGTTAAAAGTTAAAAGCCAGGTGCAGTGACTCACGCCTGCAATCCCAGCACTTTGGGAGGCTAAGGTGGAAGGATCGCTTGAGCTCAGGACCAGCCTGGGCAAATGGGCAAGACCAGCCTGGGCAAATAGGCGTGACCTCATCTCTACCAAAAATAAAAAAATTAGCTTGGCATGATGGCACATGCCTATCATCCCAACTACTTGGAAGGCTGAGACAGAAGTATTATTTGAGCTCAGCAGGCTGAAGCTGCAGTAGCCGTGAGCGTGCCACCGCGCTCCAGCCTGGGCAACACAGTGAGACTCCAACTCAAAATTAAGATAAAACAAAAGTTAAAAGTCAAATTATCAATAGTTTTGAAAGCCAAACTTCTTTCTTAAAGCAATTTAATTTTTTAAAATAGGCCATGTACTTCTTTCTCATAACATGATATTCAGTAATTTAATAACATTAAATTTGTTATTCTCAACATTAATCAAAGAAGCGTAAGTTAAAATGAGATATCATTTTTCACTTAGTAAAAAAAGTCAAAGTTTTTAAGAAACAATACGTAACTTACGATGCTGTCAAGAGTGTTAGAAAATAACCAATTTCATTTAATAATATTCCAGAAAACTTTAAAAGGTCAATTCTTTAATTCAGAAAGTTTATTTTTGGAAAATATACCCTAAGAAAATAATTCCATGTATAGAAAAAGTTTTATGCATAATAATAATATTAGCAACAGTACTTACAACAACACAACACATACAAAGGGAAAAGATAAGTAAATTTCTAAATAACAGTTTTCAAATGTCTTAGCAGTGAGACCCATTCTACAAATACAAATCTTTTACAGAACCTAATATATAAAATAGAAGCAAAACTGGTTAAAGCAAGGGGAAGAACAGAATTCGAATCTCTCCTTCCCCTGACCTCCCCTCCACCTGGCATACCTCTAAGGCACCCGGAAACACAGATAAACTCCAATGGGTTAGTTGGAATATCAGACAGAGACTAAAAATCTTGTTTGTGATTACTACATAACAACATGGAAACATATTTCTGTGATTCTAACATGAAAATGGCTCAATTATATACACACACATAATTAACAATTAACTATGTAAAGAAAAAATAATGCAGACAGTAAAAATATTAACAGTAGCTAGCTTTGGGTGGTGAGTTTCTATTTTTCTATATACTTCTCATTTTCCTTAATAACCTTGCCTTTTTTTTTTAAGTTGGGGTCTGGCTCTGTTGTCCAGTCACAGCTCATTGCAGCTTCCAACTCCTGGGCTCAAGCAATCCTTCCACCTCAGCCTCCAGAGTAGCTGAGACTATAGGCGCACACCATCATATCCAGTTAATTTTTTTTGTAGAGACAAGGTCTCACTATGTTGCCCAGGCTGATCTCAAACACCTGAGCTCAAGCAATTCTCTCACGGCAGTCTCCCAAATTGCTGGGATTACAGGTGTGATCCACAATACCTGGCCCATGTTTCACTTTTATAATGCTAAAAAAAAAATAGTTTGGAAAAAGATCTCACTGAGAGACCAGTACTAAATAACTTCTTTTATTTATTTATTTATTTTTTTAGGTAGAATCTCAGTCTGTCACCCATGCTGGAGTGCAGCGGCCCATGCACAGTCACCCCAGCGTCGACCTGCTGGGCTCCGGCGATTCTTCTGCCTCAGCCTTCCAAGTAGCTGAGGCACATGCCACCATGCCCAGCTAATTTTTTATTTAGTGTAGAGACAAGGCCTCGCCAAGTTGCCAGGTCTGGTCTCAAACCCACGGGCTCAGGCAATGCACTCGCCTCGGTTATAGGCTGAGCCACCAAGCCCTGCCCTAAATAACTTCTTTATCAAAGATGGGTTGAGTCCAATTTTGAAAGTCAAGTCCATGCTGTACAAATTATACAGAGAAAAAAAACTGGTACTAAATTTGCACAAAAATTATAAAACTATCACAACTTTACCAAATCCCTCTTCAGTCCTGAAAGACATCAATAATCCCTCATCCTCCATTCCTGTTTACAGTCAACCTATACACAACATTACTCATCCTAGCAACTGCCTAACAACCTTTAGTAAACTGCAACTCTGTAAACAGTAACTATACAAAGAGTCTCTCATGAAAGCCCCAGAACTGCTATAGGAATGAGGTGATTCCCCCTCAACAGTTCCCACTGCACAGAAAGTTAAAGCTGTTGTTACATGAAAACATGAAATAGGTTCAGATATTTTTCTGGGAAGCACCTTGAAATATTCTGAACTTTACACCTGAGAGACAGTCATAAAATTTAAAGTATGGCATACACAGCAAAAATGTAAACCTCGGAGTCCAAGGCTGAGCCCCACGTATCCATCCCTGCACGCACTTTCTTGGAACGTGACCTCTTGTAATGAGAGGCAGTGTGCTTGTGTTGTTTGTTTAAAGAAAGGTTCCTCAAGGTATAAAGATTGGTAAATTCAAGGAGAAATACTTCTATTTGTAGAAGGATAGCATGATAGGTGTGGGTCAACTCAAGCAACCATTAAAGCCGTTCTTCAGTCTGGTGACCTGGTCCCCACCTAGTCCAATGACAGGAAATGTAGGTAGACTCTGCTCCCAGCTGAACTGAAGACCCCTGGCACAGTCACAGGGCACCAAATCTTTTTTACCAATGGCAAGAAAAGAGCTGCTTAAGGTAACAGACTTCAAGATGAGTTCTCATAGAATATGACAGAAATTTGTGAACTACA
>CAUYQG010195082.1:0-50970 GCA_963574415.1 Tarsius wallacei
TGGTAGCGCACGCCTGTAGTTGCAGCTACTTGGAAGGCTGAGGTGGAAGGATCGCCGGAGCCCAGCAGGTCGAGGCTGCGGTGGCCGGGAGCGTGCCACTGCACTCCAGTCTGGGTGACAGAGTGAGACTCCAACTCAAAATAAAATAAAATAAATAAAATAAATAAACCGGCAGAGAGACCAATTTGAAAGTGTGGCATCTACACCCATTGGTAATGCCCTCAATAGATCAAGGAACTTCAGGGCAGATAAAATTAAGGCATTCAACTAGATAAATACTCAGGGCAAAGATCAAATTAAAGATGTGGCTTTTCTACAGAGAATCGTAGATGTGTTGATTCAGGGTATGTGAAAGGTGAGAGAGAGAGCAAGATATGGAGACTGAGAGAGAGAGAGGGAGGGATGGGGAGGAAGAGAAAGGTTGGGGCAAGAAAGCAGACGAATACAGTAGATCTGAGAACCATGTCTCAGAAAGAACTGTTGATAATGGCAAGTCCCGGTTATTGGAATCCAACAGATAAGAAGCTTACTTGGCATGGTGCAGTGGCTCACACCCATAACCCCAGCACTTTGGGAAGTCAAGGCAGGAAGATCGCTTAAGTCCAGAAGTTCAAGACCAGCCTGGGCAACACAGTTGTCTCTAATTTAAAAAAAAAGAAAAAGAAAAAGAAGCTTACTAAATTACCCTTGGAAAAAAGTCATAAACGCCCCTACCCTGAGAGCGCAAAAATACTCCTTGATTCTTGGGACTCTGCCTTCTGGAGGGTCTTCTATTGTCTTCTTTGACCACATGCTACTAGGCAGATGTCTTCTTGGGGACTGAATAATTTTCTTAGTCTGTAGTCTTATTTGTGTAATGTCAAAAGACCACAGATCCACTTGAGCGTATGATTCCTTTGACTGCAAATTTCTCCCCAAATTTAGTAAGCATCTTATCTCTTTGATTCCAGTAAGCCGTGTTTGCCAATATCCATAGTTTTTTTTAAGACATAATTCCATTATTTTGCTTTCTTGCAATGTGAGTTTTCTTTTGTACACAAATGGACTGCATGAACTGTAATGCTTTGGCTTACCTTTTTTCAATTAACATGTCTTCAGCGTCTTTTCACCCACACCAGCATACAGATCTGCCTCAGGGGTATGGATCTACTTTGTACTGCATTGCATAGATGCAACATAACTTATATAAATAGTCCTCTACAACTGGAATATACAGCACATTTCATGCGGTGCATCTTTCTGGGAAGATCTTCCATGACAGTTTATATTCTCCATCGAGTTAACCTACATTTTTGAAATTTTGTAATAGTGTCAATTATAATTTGAAGAACCCCAAATTTTGTTACATTGCATTATTTTTATTTTATTTCATCTTGTTAGTTATTATTTACTTCGGAAATCCAAATATTTAGTTATAGATGATAAGTTAGTAAAGCAAATTTGAATTCAGGGGAACCGGTCTTGTGATGAAACAAAGTATAAGTGGTCGTTGAAAATGAAACTCTATCACACATCAAAATCACCTTTGAAATGACAATTTTGATATGATGGGTGCTATGGTCTGAGTGTTGGGGCACCCCCAAAACCACATGTTGGGACCTAATATACAATGTGATGGCATTAATAGGTGGGGCCTTTTGAAGAGTTAGTAAGCCATGAGGGCACCATTCTCCTAAGTGGGATTGGTGCCCTCATACAAGAGTCCAAAGGGGGCTGCCGCATCTCTTCCACATGTGAGGACACAGAGAAGTTGCCATCTGTAAGGAACCAGACAAGATGTTCTGGCGTCTTCATCTTGGACCTTTCATCCTACAAAACTGTGAGCGATGCATTTCTCTTCACCAGTCTAAGTTATTTTGTTATAGCAGCCTAAATGGACTAAGACAATGGAAACAATTATTTTGTGAAAATTGCTCATAGATACAGATCTTAAAAACCATGGAATGGAGACTAAAACCTTTAGAGTACATGCTATGGATCTATGCTCTGTGGTCATAGAGTATAAGATGATGTTGATGATGATGGTGACAACAAGGAAGACCACTACAAGAACAGACTGCATCTAGGTTCTCTGAATTAAAATTATCTGCTACAGGAAAAAATTCTTTTTAATGTGTCAGTCAGTAAATACTTAAACTTTTGTGATAGGTTTAGGAAGTTCATGCTAAGAAAGGGAAAAAAAATCTGTAACAAGGTTATTTGAAATGTCATAGGATTGTCATTTTCCCTCTTGTTTCATACTTCCACAGGGAGAACTCTTATAAACATTCAAAAATCTTAATAACAGCCGGGCTCGGTGGCTCAGCCTGAAATCCCAGCGCTTTGGGAGGCTGAGGTGAGTGGATTGCCTGAGCCCGTGGGTTCGAGACCCGCCTGGGCAACTTGGCGAGACCTCATCTCTACAATAAATCAAAAAAAGTAGCCAGGCGCGGTAGCACGCGCCTGTAGTTCCAGCTACATGGAAGGCTGAGGCAGAAGGATCGCTGGAGCCCAGCAGGTCGAGTCTGCAGTGGCCGGACGCATGCCACTGCATTCCAGTCTGGACGACAGAGTGAGACTCCAACTAAAAAAAAAAAAAAAAAATCTTAATAACATGTTCCAGATTTTCAAATACATTACCTAACATAAACAATATATCCACAAATGTTAACACGCAGAAAGATATTCTCTTTAGAAGTGTCAGACTTTGTAAATTAACTTGTTAATTTTGGCATCTGACATTGGGTCTTGCACATGGTAGATGCTTAGAATATTTGAATCTTAATTAGATTTTACTCTCTTTGGTGGGTTTTGAATGAAGACTAGAGAGACAACAATTCTTGTTATGTGGTGGTTAGTAAAACCAACTCCTGTATTAACTTGGAAGGAAGGTGACTCTAGGAAACTGGTGACCACTAGTCAGGACCAATAAATACATTGTTAGAATCCAGCAGTCATATTCCAAGCAGGGTCATGCCATTGGTCTGTGTTCTCATGAGAGCTGCAGAGAATTGTGTTTGGGAACCACTCACTTGGAGACAACTGCAAGATACTTTAAAATTCAAGTATGAATGTGTATTTCCTTTAAAGAGTTTCTTTTCCGAGAAATGTTTTGTGGCTTCTGAAACCATTCCAGAAACTGAAAATGATAGTGCTGAGAAACAAAACACTGCAGTTATAGAAACCAAAACAAAACCCATAACCACTGGCTTTCCAGTGTGCTTAACGTGAGAATCCTGTCCTCATTTCTTAATAGTTAAAGCAAATTTCTGTTAGAATCACAGATTTTCAAAAGTGTTAAAGCCTTTTAAATATAATTTAGTCTACTCTTAAAGAAAATTCTTAAAACCTCTCTACACCATTAGTGTATGATTTCCTCCACTAGTGCCGATCTTCTGAGCAATGTCCTCTGGGAACAGAGCTGGCATGAAGGGCTGGGAAATCTTCAGCAGACCCAGACCTAGACCAGCCACGGAGCAGAGGTGGTGGGGTGGACATCAGGGTACCAGACACAACAGCAGGCACTGGGAGGACACTGAGGCTGGCAGGCAGAGCCTGAACTCTCAGTGGCGATGGAAATTGGTACTAAGTACAGAGCGGTCACCAGTTTCTGGGAGACCTGTGACTGGCAGAGCACAGAGTAACAAGCCCCAGAGATGGCATCTGGAGATGTGAGTGGACAGGACAGTATGTTAGGATGCAACTCAGTCCATGGTGAGTTTCAGGGGCAGAATTTCAAACTACATACTAAGTCTGACAATTAAGTTCATGAACTCATCCTAGAAAAGGTGCTACATACACTTCATTGCTGAAAATCATTACAGTCACCTTGGAAGTACTGCCCCTGGGAAGCTATACACTGATGCCAGTGCCTAGTCCACCCATCAAAGCAATTTTGGAACTTTTTTTTATAGAATGGCCATCAGAGCTGTCATTGTATTACACTTAATGTCCTGAATGTCATCAAAATGTCTTCCTTTCAATGTTTCTTTTATCTCTGGGTTTAAAAAAAAGTCTTTGGGGACCAGATAAGGTTAGTGGGGAGGGTGTTCCAATACAGTTATTAGTTTACTGGTTAAAAACTCCCGCACAGACAGTTGCTGTGTTAGTTATACATTGTTCTGATGCAAGAGTCCCTTTGGGACCATTTTTGCTCACATCTTTCTCATGCTAAGATTTTCAGTTAAGATTTTCCTGTTTCTCTATCAATGTTTAGTTGATCTGCTATGCTTCTCACAGTAAGTCGATTTTGATGCACAACTTGTTGAATTTTTGCAATGTTTCCATCAGTTCTGTTCGTTACTGGCTGCCCTGACCTTTCCTCATCAGTGATGCTTTCTCTCCCCTCAGAAAAATGTTTAATCCACTTGTACACTGTCATTTTCTTCATGGCATCATCCCCATATACCTGAACTAACATTTCCCTGATGTCACTTTCACTCTTGCCAAGTTTAACAAGAAATTTAATGTTAGTTTGTTGCTCTAATTCAAACTCCAATATTCTTGCAATGACAGCTCTGATGGTCACTCCAGAAAAAGAGTTCCAAAATTGCTTTGATGGGCATTGGTTCATAGCTTCTCAAGGGGAGTATTTCAAGGGTGACCATAGTGATATTCAGCAATGAGGTATGTAGCCTGTTTTCCAGAATGAGTTTGCAAACTTAATAGTCAGACCTTGTACTCTGTTTAGGAAGCACACACACCTGACTGCCCACCTGAAGCTCTGCCCTTGACAGGCTAGCTTGCCTCACCCTCAGTGCTCCCTGCACCCTGGCTGTCTTTCCAGCTTTGCACCACAGGCTGCTATTTAGATTAAATGCCATCATTTCATTGAGTTCTTTTTCAAGACACTCTTTTACATACAATTCCATTTTTATTCTCTGCATGTTTAGAAGCCCCCACCCCTGCACACATACACACTCTGCATGCCTGCTTATCCTTTGTTATAACCAGCAATACCAGGCACTTTTAGAGGTACCTGGCATATTCTGACCACTTATTAAACATTTAAATGAATGACTGAGCTAATTAATAAATTGGCAAAATATGAGATAATCTAGTTGGGGGAAGGGACTGACAGATAACTGTCACTAAAAGTTTTTGAATCAAATCCCTGACTTAGAAATAGGAGCCAGAGAGAAGAAGGTTCTCACTGTTACTAAAGTTTTAATAGGTCATTGTTTTGCTGAGCTATGACCAGGCCATGTTTTCTTAAGCTTTGGCCTCTTCCCCTACATTGGGGAGGTGAATCACCTCTTTTTCTCTCTCTCCTTCTTACTTTATAAATAAACTATACTTTCTAATCTAAAAAAATAAAAGTAAAGTCTTAATAAATGAAGAGAATGAAGACAGATGTGAGGAATGGTGGGAGGAGGAGGTGGTGCTAAGTAGCTTAGGCCTCCAGGGAGAATAAGCCATTATGGAACGATGGTAAGGCCCCAGTATGGACATCATGGTGAGTGACCAGGAGAACGCCAGCCCTTCCTCTTGGTTTGAGAAAAGTGGGGCTATAAATACACTTCACTCAAGAGGACAGAGGATGTCAGCTAGGTTTCAGCTAAGTGAGATCTGGATGAAGCTTCCACACGAGGGCTGCGGGGCTGGTGAGTTTTATTCATGATAAGCATGGGAGGTGTGGAGAAGGCAGCACCTCAGAGCAGCAGGATGGTGTAGAGAGGGCTCCAGCAGCAAGAGAAGAGCTGTTCAAAGCACAAGAGAAGGAGGACTTTCTTGGAGATGGAGAACTACAGAGGCCATGGTCATAGCAGAAGCCTTCAAATAGGAAACTTGCAGCAAATTGACAAGAAGCCTGGCAGTACCTGTCTAATTTCAGAGAAGAGGGTCCCGCCCATCCTGCACAACAAGGAGGACCCCAAGCTGGATTTGCCTCTAAACACATAGAAAAAATAGCTGTTTATCACACATGGAATGGTAGTTCTGTGGCACTACATCGGGCGCCGTGGGTGGTGGTGGTGGGCGAGTAGTTAAGAAGGTAAGTTGGACTCAGAAAAGAATAATACATTTCTCACCCCTTCTCTGTTCACTTGGTCCATGGGCCACTGACTCTTCCCAGATACCGTAAGGCAAGTGTAGTGGGTGGGTGCCACCAGGAGCCATTGCACTGTGAACTGCCTGTCCAGACTGTTATTCGGATACCCTCGTGGTGGTGAGGCAGACAGCTAAGGGGCACACACATTCTCTTAATGTGTCGTAGAGAATCATGAGTCACTAACACAACCCTTGTCTAAAATTCCGTGATCACTTGGATCCTTAGGTTTTGTACTCTGTAGTTATTTAGCTTTCATTTACTAGGCATATCCCATATGCAAAAGCACCATGCACAGACTCATCTCAATAATCTTGCAAAGGGAGCAGTTATCCTTCTTTTACAAATGGGGACGCTACATCTTGGAGGGACATGCCTGTTAAACACACAGATCTGCCGCATCCAGCTTCAAAGTCTGTGTTCTCACGCTGGAGCCATGCTGATTAAGGCTCTGTGTCACAGAAGTGGCTGTCGCTTGCGTCACAGCAATGCTGTATCGAGAAAACTGAAGGTGGAGGAAGCAATGGTGTTGCTTCCTGCAAAACAAGATGTAGCCAAAGTTTGAAAACTTTGGTTCCACTAGTACTCTTTGAACAATCACAAACCCCTCTGTGCTGATCGACTCAACGTGGTGGTTGCAAAGTAAGAAACTGACACTCCTCCAGGTACTGACAGTGCTATGGCCTACCTGAAGAAAAGTCATATTGCTAAGTAAATTAGTACCATACATTCAGTCTAATGACCTGCGGGAGACCAGGCCGAGGAGAAAGCAGTGATGTGAACCAGGCTGGCCCAGAGCTTGAGCTGGGCTCTGCTGCAATATCACTTATGAAAGAGAAACTGGAAGTGTGTCCTTGTTTTCTGCAAGTGACCAGGATTTTTGTAATTATTAATTAATTAATTAATTTTGCTGGGAGTTGACTTGGTGACTAGAGTGACTTTTACAGGGAAAAATCTGCTTTTTCCCAGTTTGCACAAGTTCCTGCCTTGGGTCAGCAGGTCAAGGAAATGCCCTGGCGTTGTCAGATAAGCCTAACAATGACCAGATGAGGAAACCACTTCTACCTTGGGGGAGGTCACTGTCTCTCCTGCCTTGGGAACAGGGTGGGTCCCAGGGAGGCCACGTGGGGGGCAGAAGGGTGTGGTGGTGGTGGTGTCTGTTTCCTGAGTCTCAGTCAGCTAGAGCAGGTGCGGTTGAAGTTAGACCTGAGCAGCCCTCTTCCTTCTAAAAAGCCGCCTCTCAGCAGAAGGAAAAGTCCCAGGCCCCAGTCCATTTAAACCACTCGACGTGCAGGGCAGCAGAGGGTGAAGCGCCAGGCCTGCGGCGACTCCCCGAGGATAAGATCTGTAAAGAAGAGACCAGCGGGGCACAGAGGGTCTGCCGCGACCCCCCGAGGCTGAGGCCCGTGGAGAAGTGACCCTCAGGGAAGTGGAGGCAGGAGCGACCGGGCCGGCCGCGACCCCGGGGATAGGCCCGGGAAGTGACCCGCAGGGCGTGGAGGCGGGCCTGCCGCGAGCCTGGGATGAAGCCGGTAGAGCGGTTCCGAGAGATGCTGGACCTGCACCTCAAGCATCACAGCGCGCTGTCCTATGGCCTGGTGACGCTACTGACGGCGGGCGGCGAGCGCCTGTTCTCGGCCACGGCCTACCAGTGCCCCTGCAGCGCCACCTGGAACCTGATCTACGGCCTGCTCTTCCTGGTGGCGCCCGCGCTGGCGCTGCTGCTGCTGAGCATCGCGCTGAGCGCGCGCGTGGGCCGCCTGCTCACCGGCTGCAACGAGCGCGGCTGCGGCTCGGTGAGGCGCGCGGCCTGCGTGTGCGTGCACGTGGTGTTGACCTACATGCTCGCGCCCTGCACCTGGGTGGCCGTGGCGCTGCTCGGGGGCTCCTTCTACCAGTGTGCGGCCAGCGGGACCCCCTTCGTGGCGCGCTTACTGTGCCCCGGTCGCGACCCCAGCTGCCCCGCCGAGCTGCCGCTGGTGCCCTGCAACCAGGCGCGTGCGGCCGACGTGCAGGCCCTCCTGGAGGTGCTCCGGGCGCAGTCGCAGGTCAGCGGGACAGGGGTGGCTGGGAGGGGAGTTGGGGGGTGGATATCGGCGGCTTTCCCCGACACGCGGGGCCTGGGGTCAGCTAGAAAACTACCTTGCTTCTTCTTCTTTCTTTCTTTTTTTTTTTTTGAGCAGGAGTCTCACTCTGTCGCCCAGGCTGGAGTGCGGTGGCACACTGCACACAGCCACCACAGCCGCTACCTGCTGGGCTCAGGTGATCCTTCCACCTCAGCCTTCCAAGTATACTCCTTAACTCTTAAGGAATTATGACCTACACCTGTTGCTTATCCATCATCTGGTGAGAAGGTCAAACTTCATCTGAGGATTTTTATTTCTTTTTTTTAAAAAGTGGCTAAATGACCATTTTGTTGTGCTTTCTTAAGGTGTTTGGCATAGGCCTGATAACAACTGCTATCATCGTCCATCTGTTGTATACATCTATCACCCAGTGCCGATCTCCAGTTAGTTTTATGCAGCTGAAATTCTGGAAAATCTACTTGAAACAGGAGCAGCAGCTCTTTAAAAGTAAAGCCACAGAGCATGCAATGGAACTGGCAAAAGAGAATATTAAATGCTTCTTTGAGGGCTCACATCCAAAACACTACCATACCCCAAGCCTTAAAGACTGGCAGCAAATTTCATCGCTATATACTTACAGTCCAGATTTCTACAGCATATTACACAAATATGTTAACACAGACGAAGAGAATAAGATTATCCAATCTTCTGAAGGAGATGCAGCCACTGCTGGTCTTGGCTTTGTAGATTCGCCTGATAAGATCAGCAATTTTGAGTTAGAGATTGATGAATAAGTAGAAAAAAAATTGTTTTGAATTATTGCTTTTTTAAAAAAAATAATAATCATTGGTATTATCACTGCTTTTTTTCTTCTAAGTTGTGGCATTTTCTATATGAAATTAAAATATAGAGCTTAACCTCTTTATAATGTTAATTATTTCATACAAACAAACAAAAAACTGAGGGGAAATGATTCACCCAAAGAAAAAACTGGAAACTAGATTAGAAGTCTTGTATCTATTCTGGGATCCTTTTCAAATAGAAGACTTTGGTAGCAACAACAGTGACAGAACATTGAACTTCTGACCTTTTTGTTTGGTTATCTGATGTTAATTTCAAGTTCACTTTCTTGCCAGCAACACCTTGTCAGGAATTGAACAATTTTGGTGTGCTAGCTAGCTCTGTGGTACAGTGGATAGCACGTTGGGCTTCTGGCTGAGCCTGTGGTAGTCATTCAAAAGTCAAAGCATTTTATGGCTCTTATATGGTTACAATGAAAATTTAGTTATGAAAGTAAACTTTTTAAAATACAGAATTTGAAAACGTAGTTTAGGCTAATTGCAGGCACTAACTGCTGTTTTTAGTTTATAGGATCAGAGGAAAAATATGAATGGTATTTGTTATGATAAATTTGAAATATATACAAAAGTTGAGAGGATAGTATTATGAGTCCCCCAAGTAGTCATTTGGCAGTTTCAACAGAGTTGGGAAGTCAGATAAAACCCATGCCATGCAAATACATATAAAAATACAAATTGTAACCTGATTAAATTAGCAGAGGAGGGCTTGGGGAAGCCGGTGAGAGACCAAAATATCTGGAGTAGGGGGAAGAGCATCTCAGTTATACTGAAGGAACTGTTACAGCCAGACCAGGTTCTTATGCCTGCTACCCAGGAAAACCAAAACCTACATAGCCATTGCAGCTGAGGGTTTAATATCACAAAGCACCTGAGCAAGCAGGATGGGAGAAATCACTCAAATCCTCCTGCCCAGAAATTCAGAGAACAGGGATTTTTAAAGAGAATTTGGGGGGTAATGGATAGGGGCTGCTAATGTTGGTTGGTTGATGATGTCGTGGAGGCATCCAGACTGTCTTCCTGTCACAGAGCCAATTTCTAGGAGACAGCTTCCTGGTATGTGTTCTGGGCCCAGGATAGGGGAGGGGGTGCTTGGTCCCTCCGAGTACAAAGTCTTGAAAAACATCTCAAGTGCCATCTTAGGTTTTACAGTAGATGCCATCTGTAAGGCAGGTCCTGGTGACCATCAGCTACTACTCCCTGAATGGAGAGCCAACATGGAGGTCTTAGGTCCATGGTCTAAAGGAGGGTACAGGGATCAACCTTGTGGGGCACCTTCCCCTCCCCAGGGGTCAGGACATGAAGGTCATCAGTCACCCTCTATTGGTGTGAGCAAACATAGAAACAACAGCTTTGCTTATCTCTGACCCTGGCTCTTCAGGGCTCTGGTCCCTTCTCCAGCCTTTATGCCATGGCCTGGCATTGATTTCATCCAGGTGGTTTCAGGACAGTATGTGCAAAGACTGGGATGAGAACAATCTTAGCAAAGTTAGAAGCTGTAAGAGGGGCTGGAAGATGAGCAAGGGGCAGAGTGCAACACCTCGAAACCATGTGAAGGATTTTGATTTTCATCCTGTGAACATTTCAGGAAGATTGCTCTGCTTTTCTTGAGAAAAAGAAAATGGTAAGGGAAGAGGAAAAGTCAAGGTGAAAATGGAGAGACCAGCCAGGGGGTCACTGTAGTGGAAATCGGTGGGTATGGACTTGTGGTACATTGATGGTGACCAAAATGGAGAAAGGGGGTAGATTCCAGGTGGATTCTGCATGTAGATGTGGCAGAATGTGTTGATGAAAGGAATGAAGAATTTAGTGAGCACAATTATATCTCCAGATCAAATTCTGCTACATGGCAGTGCTGGAACTTTCCAGGGACCCTTGTCTTGCATAAACCTATCATTCCTGCCCACCACCACCCCCAACACATGGCTGCTTTCTGCATTTGAAAAATGAGATATGCAAACCTTGAACTGCAAGATGGTTGAGCACTGCCACATTTTGCCCTCCTTCCTTTCTTAGTGGATAATTGTGCCAGCCTCTGGTCACCTTGAGTTGCCCAGGGCCGCTAGAAAGAACAGTCAGCAGGCTGAACATCCTGTTGTCAAGAGTCATTTATAACAAGAAAGTTGGTGACAGAAATGGTGTGGTCCTTTTTTTTTTTCTGTTCCCAAAAATAATACTTTTGAAAGTCATATCATGCCTACTTTCATTTTTGCTTCCTTTATTTTCCAGTTCATTTTTGTATATTCTTCCCTTTCAAACCTTTTTTTTGGGTTGACCATCTATGCTTGCATCTTCTGTAGTATCATCTTGTCTCCATCTTGTTGGTTTATGTCCCACTTTCTATTGCATAGTCTTTAATAATTATTGTGAATATCATATAAGCTTAAGATAAAAATTACAATGGTAGAGAATGGTGTTGTGCTGGACCCCCAGAGACCCCAAAAGGGAAGGCACTGTGTTTGAGAGGCTGAAGAAACAGACCCGGAGACAATGGATGAGACAGGCTTTATTCAGGAACTTACTCTAGGAGAAGGTGGTCCAGGAGTGGCCGACTGGACAGGAAATCTGCTCTGATTATAAAGGGCACCTGGGCTATTCGGCATCTTACATGGAGTGTGCGCGGTTAAGCAGGAGAGGACAGACTCCAGTGCATGGGCGCAGGGTGAGAATGCCTTGCCCACAGGTGCATGGACACAGCATGGCTGCAAATTATCTCTAGGGTGGGACTTTGGGTATTATCATGAACTAAAGGTAACCAAAGGTTGCAGGCAGTGATCCAGGTGTGCCGATCTGGTATGAGCCACCCCAGGGGGCTGACTGCCTCCAGGAAGGGTGCAGGGAACACTCACTAAGCAAGGCTACAAGATCTGGTCAGCCAGCGGGGACACCTCGCCCATGCCTCAGAGTGACCTGCGCACCCAGGCCTGAGTCTGCGAGGAAGGGGACACTCTGGTTTGGCCACCCCCAGAACTCCTCCCCAGTCTCCAGCACTCTGCTTGGGGCTGTGTCCAGGGTGTTGGCCTTGAGTTCTACAAATGGTAGAAAACAGTCAAATGACTGCATTCCTTTGCTATATAGTCTTCCCAGAGGTAGTGGGTATGTACTCTGTGCACAAATATTGTAATAACTGTTGTTCTGTAACTTTTTCATATAAAATTGTATTATTCCATGTCAGTATATAACAACTTACCTCATTTAAAAAATTACTGACCTCATCTCTACGATGAATCAAAAAAATTGGCCAGGCATGATGACCCACACCTGTAGTTTCAGATACTTAGAAGGCTGAGGCGGAAGGATTGCCTGAGTCCAGCAGATTGAGGCTGCAGTGGCTGTGATTGTGCTACTACACACCAACCTGGGTGACAGAGTGAGACACTGACTCAAAAAATTAAATACAAATTTTAAAGAATAATAAAATTTTGCATTGTATTCTACTAGTTAGTAGAATATGATCCTTTTTTTGTTAAAACTTACCCACCCATGCACATACATTCATAAAGTATAGAAAGGTAAGCACCAACTTTCTCAGCAATTTGCCTCTTGCTAGAGTCTTCAGAGATGTTGATGCTACAACTGAATGCATTGAGTCACTTGGTGTAAGGAGTCAGGGGTTAAGTGCTGAGATGAACTTCAGGTTTCACCAACTCCATCTCCTCTGAGCCTGGGTCATTGCTGTAGTCTTTTACCTGGCTTACCTGTCTGCAGCCTTTGCCTCTTCTGATTCCTCCTTGCTGCAATTGCAGGTTCAATTATCCTAAAACATGGATTCCATCACCCTGACTGAGAGATCCTCATTGTTTGTTTCATCAAATCTAAACTCTAATCTCCATGTTTCAAAGAGATTACTACTCAATTTCTGAAACAAGAAGCTGAATCTATTGCTTGTTAAGCCACTGAGAGTCATGCTTGCAGGACACAGTCTCTTAAGATCAAATTTTGGGAAGCGGTGGGTTTCAGTACTACATGGACTTTCAGAAGTGGGGCTTGTTTGTAAATTGGTGGAATCCTAAGTATGGAAGTACAGTTATTAGAGTGAAGCAGTTGCTAAGTGCCTGATTTTCAGAAGGATGAGAATATCACTGACTGACTTTCAGAATCACCGTCACTGAAGCAAAGATGTGCTTGGTCAACTGAGACAGTTTTCAGTTTGGTTCTAGTGGTTTCTTATGTAAAACTTGGGTGTGTGGCCCAAATTCCCTTCTTGAATTTGAGGGACAGGAAATTTCTATCTTCACCTGCATAGAGAAACTGCATCTGATGTTGCTGCCATGTCTGTCCAGTGCTTGACACGGTGGTTGGCTTAGTAAACAGATCTAAGTCCCCATGTCTGTCATCGAAATCCTTAAAATCTACCTGCTCTCTTCCCCTATCCTATCTACTTATGCTTATTTTAAAAATATGCTTCCATATTCAATCTCTAACTGAATCAGGATTTCCAACCATTCCACCATATCCATGACCACCATCTGAAACAGACCCAACTCAGCTGCACTTCCCCAACCAACTAATTTCTCTTTTCCCCCACATCCCTGATGCCAAGTCTGGGGTTTTGTTTTACCCCACTTATAAGCTAAGAGCCTGTTATGGTGTCATGGAAACTGGCAAAAGAGATCAAACTTCGGGGCCAGTGACAAAAACTGTGTGAATCACATTTAAACACAGAGTTTGAGCATCATGGCTGTGATGGTTCCCTTGTCCCTAAGTCCTAGGGGACAACACAGAAGGCTAAGGTGGATACTTGCATACACCATTAGCAGAGAAATGACGAGCTTGGGGAGCCACCAGTATACAGCAAGTAATCATCAAGCCTATTCTTTGTCCACAAGGGAGACCTCACTCCGTCTCTCAAGGTTGCTTGCCGCAAGCACACCCCTAAGAAATGGCCTGGGTAAAAGGTAGTCAGAGTTCTGCTGTCTCTGCACAAGCAGACATATGGGGCATGGGGGACAAGGTAGGACCCCTTCCAACTCCCAGTGTCTCCCTCCCGAGCACTACTTCTAATCGCACTTCTTCCTCAGTGTGTTCCTGACTGCATCAGTCCACAGTAGCTTCCTCCTCTGACGTCCCATGGCCTTGCTTCTCACACCCACTGCAACACCTGATCACACACCTCATTGTATTACGATAAAACTATGTTTCCTCTACCCAGTGTGCTTTTATTATCTTCTGAAGATTTTTTGAAAATTGTTTTGCAACACTCACAAAATAGCAATAAAACTGATTTTTAAAGCATGAGAAAAATTAGATGTGTTTATTTTATTAAGAATCTAAAAATTTCAAATCTCACAAATATTTCTTGAAGTCTTAAGATACAAAGTGCAGAACCATAGACAATAAGTCAGCAACCAGATGCTGCATTCTGGCAAATACATTATCATTCCTAGACTTCAAAAATGGTATTCATGAATCAGACAATTTCCTGTGTTATTTGTTGGTCTTTTCTGTGTGGCATTGTATTTCATAAGGGCAGATTATAGTATAAAAGTTACATACATATATTTAATGTTTTTCTTACACATAGTAAAGAAACAAAATTTAAAAGAAAAAAAATATTTTTTTATGGAGTATCCAGCATCTGAAGGGTTATTGATGTTCCCCAGAACACACAATTTGGAAAACAGTACCCCGATAATCAGAGGCAGATGCTCCCCCACTGTTGTTTGGTTTACTTTACAATGTTCTTAAATCGCATAGTCTAATCCAAAAATAGCAACTTGAGCAAAATCAAATCTGAGATATGGTCAGGTTGTGGGGCACTTTGCTTCAATGGCCAAACAAGTAGAGGGGTACATAGGGGAGTCATTGAGCTAGAGCTTATTTCAAGGAGACTAGGTCCTCATGCATCTAGGTGTCTTTAAAGATACTTAAAGGCATTTGGAGAGACAGCAGTGCATAAAATAAGAAACAGATGTTTTTTTCTCTTAAAAATCAAAACAGTTCTAACTCTCTCCTCTGCTTCCAGCTCTGCTAAAGATTTCTGGATGAGAAGACTGTTCCTGTTCAATTCATATGAAATTGAAGAGGACTAACCTTTACAAGTCCACATTCTTTAACATTTAAATCAGCTTGCCACTGTTCATACCAATGGAATTCCATAGTCTTTCCAGGATGCTGGGCACATTTATCCTAGCTAGAAGCTGCCTAACTCTCCCTGAAGATGTATAGTGAGCTCACTCTTTAGAAATAGTAGTTTTATGTTCTTAAAATTCACACCTTTATTTCAGTTCCTCTAGAGTCCTCCTCTAATTTGAGATACAACAATTTGCACTTCTTAAAAATAATGCTTGGTAAATATGATTGTTGACAATGAATAACAATTGAAATAGACACTTCTGTTTAAAATCATTGGTTTGAAAGTACATATTTAACAGCAATAAAATAAACGTAAAGGGATCTTTTTAAATGGCATCTAGCAACCACAAATCAAGAGGGTGGGGAAAGCAACACAGTTGTTGGAAGCTAGAAAGTAGATAGTAACTGAAACTGGCCTAACAGACCTGAGAAAAAATCGACTACCAAGCCAGAGTGGAGGAAGATAAGAAGCAATATGACTTAGGCCATGGAGTCTGTAAAATGCTCAGGAATTAGCCTCACCTGGCACTAGAAATTGGGTTAGAGGCAGAGTCAACAGGATTGGCTGAAAACCTGTTTGAGAAGAAGCGTCCCTCAGATCTCTGTCCCCCTTGCCGGCAGCCAGGCAAGGCCTCTCTTGTCCTACCCGAAGATGGGAATTTTAATCTCTAAGTAGTTTTTCAAAAGTATTTCTGAACTGAGGGACAATGGGCATAGTTGAAGGCAGGGACACTTTGTTGAACAAAGGAAATAAAATGCTCTTTCCCAGCCTTCTCTCCCAGACTGACTCACAGTGTGCTGGCATGAAGCCTCTGTTCTCCAGGTAGCAGAGTCAGATAAGCCATGTCTAGCACATTTGCCTGCCCAAAAGAAGTGACTTCAGTTAAATGACACATTTTGAGATTCACATTTAAATACCCCAACTTATCCCATGTTGAGGTCCACAAGCCACAAGCTCCCATAAGTCATATTTTATCCAATAAGTGGGTCACTAAGGGACTCCAGCGTTTCGGGAAAAGTTTAAAAGACAGAGGTCAAAACAGACAGAAAATAGAAGTATTTGGGGAAAACAGAAATTATGGACTTTTAAGAAAATTTTTAAAACTACCATGAATGACTTCAGACATATAACAGAAGATGTTACATGTAAAAAGTAAGAATAGAATTGTATTTTAAAACATGTAGAGGAAAAAATAATTCTTGGAAATTAACAACATGAGAACAGAAAATGCCACAGATTTGGAAGATAAACGGGGAATTATCTTAGGAATTTTATCTTAGAGGACTAAGATAAAATATTAGAAAAGAAAATTAGAAAATCAGGCTAGGAGATGTAACACCCTACTATGATTCCAGGAGAAAGGGACAAATACAGAGAATAGAATTAGAAATCATCAAGGAAATTATTGTTTCCCTAAGTGGAAGAGCATGGATTTCTGGATGGAAGAGTGCCACTCGGTGACGAGCACAGTGGAGGGGACAGGCCCACATGGGACTATCATGGGGCAATTTTGGAACAAGGAGGATATGCAGAAAACCCTGGAGTTTCCCGTATAGAAACAAATGACATTGAAGTTCTGAAAAATAACTGGAAGCGGGATGAGCACACTTATCTCCTGTTCACTCTTATCAGGAAGCCAGTAGAGAATGCACCCTTCCAGAAAAGGGAGTGCCCCAAGAAAGGCAAGTGGAGGATCAAGGAGACTAGAGACCCCATGCAGGATGTGAGAGGAGAAAATTCCTAAGATGGTGACAAACAGAGAACACACCACCTGGTGGGAAAATCAGCCCCTCCATAAGACAATTAGCCCTATATCTCAAGGATTAGAGAGCAAAAAGGTAACACAATTAAGTCATTTACTAATAGTTTTCCTGGAACGTCACTGAGACCTCTTTTAAATAGTGTGTGGTAGTTTTAAAACATGTCCACAAATTTTTGAAACTCTTTTCTTCAAGCGATAGAGATGAATTCCCTCCCTTGAGTGTGTGCTGGATTGAGTGACTCATAATAAATAGAAAAAGGTAAAAAGAACGAGCTGAGTCTTCAGAGCCCACTATAGTAGGATTGAGAGTTGGAAAGGCTGCCTGTGTGTGGCAGCTTTGTGAGAAAGCCTCCTCTTTCTTAAGCAGAAGTAAAAGAATAGTGACTTAGAGAATTGAGACAGGTCTATCTGAGCACATTAGGGACAGAAATGCCACAAATACCAGGAGTTGCCATGAAGTAGGAAGTGGTAGCCAAGGTGGAGGTGGTGGCAGCCAGGCAAGGGGAGATAGGCAGGTGATTTGCTCTTATCCAGCTCACTCTTTAAAGTATTTGCATGAACACACTTTTAAAAGGTGAACTAAACAATAAAAGAGAAGCAAGATAATTACTAAAATAATCATTGAAATGTGTGGAAAGAACCTTTAAATGTTACCTCTGTTTGTAATCAGTGCTTTCAATATTTTGCAAAGCCTTATTCTCTTCAAGGGGTCCCCAAATAGGGTCATTACATCTACAGAAAGGAACATCCACGTGCTGCTCTATATCTTCTGGTGTTTTCTGACGCAAAATAATCCTATGACTAAAATCACAAGATGAATATGAATTTTTTAGTGTTCTGTGATGAAGCAAAAGCTCTAGTGATCATTTTAATCAGCTCTGGTGGCTATTTTTTTCTCTATTAATTGAAAGTATTAAAAAAATTCTAGTTATATCCTTTTTTAAACTTTTGCTCCTATTTACAGTATCACTCAAAAAATTATAAGGCAGGAACCAGTTTAATTTAATAAACATTCTGTTTCCATTACAAGCTTGCAGTCCAGTGGGGGCAGGAAAGACCTCTAATCTAGTAATTACAGTGCAACGGGATTTGTGCAAAGATTCATTTAACGTACATGTGAGAGAAATAGGAGAGTGGTGATGTGCCCAGGAGCTGTCTCAGATATTTAGGGAATGAGGCAAGATATAAACTGACAAACTAATTAAGGAATGGGAAAAAGGTGATAAGGGATGATTTTAGAGAACGTGAACTCTGAAGCAGTTTTTAGAAGATGTATTTTTTCAAGTACAAAAAGGAAAGAGCATTGCAGGAAGAAGGAACAGTGTTGTGAAAGACAAAGAGGCATGGATGGTGTTGTATCTTTACCAAACTGGTTCAGCACTGCCCCAACACTGGTCACAAGGGCTGTGAAGAAGAACAGGGGGCAGGTCACAGAAAACTTCTTGAAACCAGAACACCATCATCACATCTATTAAACAGCAGGGATTTCTTAACATCATCAAATATCCTGTCAACATTTAAGTTCCTGCCTACCTCATAAAGGTAATATCTGTTTGAATTGGGATTCAAATAAAGCTCAAATATTGCAAAATTGAAATGTTCCTTAAATGTATTTTGTGTTTGTTTAATCAACCCTTTACTTGTAGGCATTTGACATATTAAAAAAATTAATTGTGGCAAAATACACATAACATGAAATTTACCATCATAACCATTTTTAAGTGATTATCTTAGTGGCATCAAGCACATTCACATTGCTGTGCATCCATCACCAACACCCATCTCCAGGGTGCTTTTCATCTTGCAAAATGGAAATTCTGTGCTCATTAAACACATTCCCATTTCCCCAAGCCCTGGAGGCCGCCATTCTACTTTCTGTCTCTACAGACATGACTACTACTAGATACTGCATATAAGTGGCATCATACAATATTCGTCTTTTGGAGAACAGCCTTATTTCATGTAGCATAATGCCCTCAAGATTCAACCATGTTGTAGCACATGTCAGAGTTTCCTTTCTAAAGCTGAATTATATTTCATCATGTGTACAGATATGTTTTATTTATCCCTTCACCCATTGATGGACACTTGGGTTGCTTCTACATTTTGGCTCCTGTAAACAATGCTGCTATGAATAGGAGTATACAAATATCTCCTTGAGACTCTGCTTTCAACTTGGGGGGTATATAACCAGAAATGAAATTGCTGGATCATACGGTAATTGCTTTTAAATTTTTTGAGAAACCACCACCATCTTTTTCACAGCAGCTGCATCATTTTACATTCTTACCAAGAGCTCAGTTTCTCTGTATCCTCACCAATACTTGTTATCTTTTAGCTTCTTGACGGTAACCACTCTAATGGGTGTGAGGTGTTATCTCATTGTGGTTTTGATTTCTGCTTCCCTCACGAGGGGCTCCACCCAACAGATGTTCAGAAAAGCTTACAAGGCCAATTTTTCACCTGTCTAGGGTGTTGAAAAGTATATTGTTTTGACCTTCAGTTCTTCCAGACTGCCTGAAATGTCTTAGGCAGCCACAAGACAGCCGTGGGTTAGTGTTTTAGGGGACTGCTGATGGGGGAGGGGGGAGAATTTTTTCTTTTAATGAGTTAAGCACCCCTATAGCAGTAAAAATTGTCTCTGGGCTATTTTAATTATTGGATCCAGCTCTTGTGCTGCTTTTTCTGTTTTGTTTTGTTTTTTCTTTTTTTCTTTCAATAGTGCCATCTGTCAACTTTTCACAGTTTTTTGACATCTTTGGGACAATTGCCATCCAGGTCTTGGCAGTCCCAGGATGTAGCTTTCTTTGGCCTTCCTCAGTGGCTATTTCCATGTGTGTGTCATGAGCATCTTCAGAATGCAGGAGCACCTGGGGAAAGTTTGTAGCCACAAATCTGCTTTCTGCTTGGAAGAGGTACCCAAGATAATCCACAACTGAATCACCCTATCTCCTCAGGAGACAGAGGAAATTGTGCTTTTGATCCTTGGGGAAGCCAGGTTGAGCGCGTCTAGTCAGGACATTATCCTCCTCATGTTGGTGCCATCATGGAGAATCATTTCTCAGAGCACAGGGAAGTAAAGGCCATGTGGATCCCCCACCCAGGCATGTGCAAGCCTGTTCATTCTGAAGGCGGTGTTATTCTCTACGCCTGGGCATGAGTGCCGAGAATATAACCACATTCTATGGTAAAGTGTCCTCATCCAGCCTTTGCCCACCTCCATCTCCACAAATACCTTGAATCTTGCTTCGCAGGGAACACTGAGGCCAACAGTCACCAGCTTGATCATGGTCTTTCCCCAACATCCCTAGTGCCATCCCCTTCTCTGCCCTCTTTCAACCTCACCATGCCTGTCTTCATGCAGCTCAGAGTCAAACATTCCTCCTTCACAGATAAAAAATGTTTATCCTCTATCTTCGACCTCCTCACAGCCTGACTTTATCAGATATTATCTCTCTCCTATCTTTTCAAATGCCTATAATCTTAAAAAAATAAAAATAAAAGAGTAAACAGCCCAACCTTGTACTGAGTATTACATGTCTCTTTCCATTTACAAGGTTTCTTTACAAAATTATTCCTACACAGCGTCTCGCCACCCATTGACTCCTCAGTGCACTACAGCAAGGTGTCTGCCTCCACCACTGGCCTAAAATTGCCTTGAGACAACGACCTTCTCATCACCAGCTCCAGAATCGCTTTTCTGGCCTTTCTTGGCTTTTCTGTGGCATCTAACATCTCAGATCACTCTGTTCTCCTTGAAACTTGGCTTCTCCCATCTACATCTCAGATGGAAAGCTCAGCCTCACCTGCTCTTTTCTCTCCTCGTCACCTCTTGAGTGGCAGTAGTTCTCAAGATTCTAGCTTTGCCTCTTATATTTTCTCAAATCCATTTTTGATTGGCATCCACATCCACTGCTCGTGCTGTTATACACTGTTGACTCCAAGCTCATCTTCAGTTTGGACCTCTCTTCTGAGCTCCTAGTGTTGTCTGGTTGTTTCAAAGTCACCTTGGACTCAAAGTCTTCCAAGTTTCTTAGCTTCCTTTGGCTGCTCCTCCTCCTGTGGTCTCTCCATTCACTCAGTCTCCCAAGGAAGATCCTTGCGAGCTGTTGCCAACTCCCCTTTACATGCCAGCCTCACATCTTAATGCAATTAAAGCACTGGCAAGTTTTGGTCCTTTGTAATTTCATAGCCAAATACTTCTCTCTTCCTGTTACAGACTTAATGCCTCACAGATTGTTGAGAAAATTAAAAGACATACCCACATATGTCTGGCATTTGATAGAAATGTTAATTGAATCCAAATCCAAGAAACAGCATCTCCAGGTTCTTCTATTGCCTTACGTCCTCTTCTTAGTCATCAAAATCCATGTGATTCCCACACTATACACTATACAGAATAGAAAAGCATGAATACAGTCTGCTGGCTTAAAAGAGCTACACCACTGGGCAGCTACTGAAATCAGACGACTGCTCCTACTCTGGAATCCTCCAGTGACTACAACGTGATTTAACTTTCCAGTGAAAATAGCTGAAGCAAGGACTTGAAATGTATGAAGCTTTGTTTTGTTTTGTTTTAGGAGCTACCACCGATTCAAACCTAAGTCTTCTCCCTTTCTGGGCCTTGTGTGCTGAGTAGATGCTCACTATAATGTAAGTTTCTATTCTCTCCCTCCTGTAACCTTTTCCTTTCTGTGGAGACGAGAGCCATATAACTCCAAGCTTTATTTCAATGGCTTTCATTCACGTGATAAATGCAATTATAAAGCGTTTATTCTCTTTGGTATTCTTGCATATGTTGCAAATTAACCAACCTCTCACATATGCATCATGCAAAAACTTTGCTGCAGTGCTATTAATAAAGATAGGAGATTTGGAGCATACATTATTTTGGATCCTGTTGATTGCAAGTAACAGAAACCCAACCCTACTCTCTTGCAAATACAATAAATGTATGAGCTCATGTAACTGAACTTCCAGAGGCAGAGCAGGCTTTTTTCTCTTTGATTCATTCATTCTTGTCCTCCTCCCTATGTCAGCAGCAACCAGAGACACATATTTCCAGAGAGATGGAGGGAGGGATAAGAGAAGGGAAAGGGAGGGAAGAAAGGGCAGAGAGATGGAGAGGGAGAGAGGTGGGGGGGGACCCCCCCCCCCCTTGCTTCATAGCTATCAAGTAAAAATTGCAGTGACAGTGTCAGTGGAAATGCTGATTTGGGGTTTGCTGGTTATTCCTGAACAAAGAATTGGACACGACACCAGACTCAGGACAGCAAGGCAGAGTTTTATTGCAAGTAAGTAAAGTAGAGCACAGTAAGGTAAGTCACTCCTAAGAGTCAAGAAAAGCGGGTTGCTCAGAGAGTGAGACAGCCCCACTCCTTTCTTTGGTTTTCACAGTTTACATTTCTTTGTCTTAGTCTCTGATCTCAGTTGGTGAGTGACCTCTCGGGCGTGTTGTCCCTCTTTATGGTTAGGTCATAAATCCTTCACATGACCTTTGGCATGAACTAATGTCTAGATATTGTTCATTCTACCTTGTTAAAGTTACAAGTGTCTTTAAACAATTTTGGGGCTATGCATCTTCTATCTTCTCATGATTTATTACTCATACTTGTAATGAGCTCTAGTTCACAAGACTAAGCTAATGATTAACATAAAACATAGTCTGAAACTAAATATCATAAAGAAAAAGAGTTTACATTTTTAGGATTTCACGGAGCTTCAAAAGAGTTCAACAAGATAGCTCCTTATCTGGGTTTGCAAATGCATCTTTGAAGATGTGTAGCTTCTTCGTTACCTCTTGGTTACTGGTAGTTTAATATGGTTGGTTGTCCAATCTCAAACATTAGTAGTGATTTACTAGATAAAGTCAGCCTCCCTAGCAGGTTACATCAAGGAAGAGGGAGGATCCACATTCCTAACGGCAGTGTAGAGAGAAAAGGAAAAAAAAAGTGCTCTTTAAATCCAAGCAGGTTTCACATTCGACCCAGCTCATCATGAAAGAAAATTTCTAAAATGAGTAAATGACAGCTGGCTTCCTGCTTCTCATCCTTTCCCTCTTCATTCCCTGCTCAAGTCTGCCTAACTAGCTGACAATTGGACCACACAAGATCCAATGAGTGTGATCTGGAAAATGCTCCGTGTAGACTGGCTTAGGTGTGGAAGAAGGACGTGCTTTCAAACTAGGAATGAGACACCGTGCTCAGGTGACCTCAGTGGCTCTGGGAATGGGCTGATTTCCCTGAAGTGGATGAGCTGCCTGATTAAATGGTGGGTTCCTAAACAGAACAATTGATTATGAGGGGATAGACATAGAACGTCAACAAATGTCTACTACACGAAGCATTATTAAAAGGAGTGAAACAGAAGAGGGAATAAAGGGGAAAGTGAGGCATTGCAGGAAGACTCCTCTAAAGAAAAAAAGAAGGGTATGTGGCAGCCACAGGCACATGGCAGACCAGAGAAGCCGAGAAAGAAAAGTAATAAAGACAGCTGGGAAGACAGGGTCTGCATTAGGGAGAACAAGGAATCACCCCAGGTCTTGTACTTCTTAACCATGTTTAGAGAAGGGTTCCCAACCTTTGACTGTTTTGTTTAGTTCCTCCTAGCCAATGAAACACTTCAAAATGGAGATGTCGCTAATGATTGCTGGGGCTCATGTCAGTCCTAGGGTGACAGTTGCGGATTGAGCACGAACTGCATCTCTCCTGCTCAGATCAGATTGAGGCCTTACACTTGCTGCACCCCTTTCTGTGTGCCAACAGCTTGTCATAGATACTGTCAGTTGGTCACTGGTCATGTCTGGCTAAAGTTCTGGAAGGCTTATCCAAATGAGGACCCTCAGAGACTGGACAGACCTTTTGGGGAATAGGCAACTGAGTAGAGTAAACAGCATCTAGCCCTCTTGTTTAAGAAGATTATGGAGTCTTCTGTCTGCCAAGTTTCCAGGGCTGGGAGGATGCCTCCTTCACAAGACTCCTTCTGTGTAACCTAGGAGCTATCCAAAGCTGTGAAACGGAAGGACTACCCAGAGTCCACAGACCCACTGGAGAGACCCTTCACTATGGAGAGTATCCTATCTTTCGGTGTTTACTGTGTTAGTTAATAACTAGCAGGTCTTTGTTACAGTAGTGACAGATCTTAAAGCAGTCTCTCTGGTTACAAATTCATTTTAACATCATTCTCTCACTTCAAGCATGTGGTTTTCCAAAGTTCCCCTTCAGTCTTTCATACACAGGGAGAAGAAGAAACATTCCACTTCCTCACAATAGTTCATTCCAACTGCTAAAGAGATCCAGGCTTCTAATGGCTAATGGATGAAAGCGAGAGATTTCAGAAGACAATAAATAAGTGTGCAGAATGCTGAGAGAAGCATTTCTGATTCTTGGCAACTGCGAATAGTTAACAGGCAGCCAAAGTTGGTCTCCTCAGTAAACAGATCAGGCAGCATCTGGTGGTATCCTCTGAACAACACTAAATTATCTCTTTGCCCCAAACATTTCTTGCCCTTTGGCTTTGCTAAAATGATAAAATCTCTGTTTTGGGCCAGGAGCAAAGGCTCATACCTGTAATCCCAGCACTTTGGGAGGCCAAGGTATGAGAATTGCTTGAGCCCAGGAGTTTGAGACCAACCTGGGCAACATAGCAAGACCTTGTCTCCACTAAAAATTTTAAAATCAGCCAGGTGTGGTGGCACATGCCTGTAGTCCCAGCTACTCTGGAGACTGAGTTGGAGGGATCTCCTGAGCCCGGAAGGTTGAGGTTGCAGTGAGCTGTGATCGTGCCACTACTCTAGGAGAAGTAAGTAAGACAGTAAAACACTGACTTAAAAAAAAATTTTGCTGGCCGGGCTTGGTGCCTCAGCCTGTAATCCCAGCACTTTGGGAGGCCGAGGTGAGTGGATTGCCTCGAGACCCGCCTGGGCAACTTGGCAAGACCTCATCTCTAAGATAAATCAAAAATTAGCTGGGTGTGGTAGCGTGTGCCTGTAGTTCCAGCTACTTGGAAGGCTGAAGTGGAAGGATCGCACGTTGAGGCTGCGGTGGCCGGGAGCGGCCACTGCACTCCAGTCTGGGTGACAGAGTGAGACTCCAACTCAAAAAATAAAAAATAAAAAAAAACAAAAAAAATTTAAAAAAATTTTTGCTTTTATAAAAGCTTTGGGTTCAGAGTAAAGGCTTTTGTGAAATAAAAATATGACATAACCCTGTCATTCCAGAATGTGCCATCCTCAAGCCCTTCATCAGAAAGACCCAACTTTACACCTTGGCCATGAACATACCTGGGAGCCCTAGGTGATGTGCAATCTTTCTTTATTGTTTCTAGGGGCCCCCACCCACTGGTGGACCCTGATGGTTTTTTCTCCTGGTTTTCCCCAACTTTTTTCTTTTCTCCCATCCCCCCTCTCCTCTCCCTGATCCTGGACTCTCTCTACTCCATCAAAAGTCAGGGAGCCCTGATGGACCTTTTGGATAGACCCATGCCGTCCATTACAGTAGCCACAAGATACACGTGGCTATTGAGCATGTCAATGCGACTAGTATAACTGAATTTAAAATTTAATTTTAATTGATACAGATTTTTTAAAATCTGAAGCTGTTAAACACCGCTAAATATGATCTTATTGTTTTGGCAGGAGTTCATTTCACTCTAACATTTGAAAATTTACCATTGAATTGAGAGGTGCTAAATATGTCAAATATACATTGGAGTTCAAAGTCTTAGTATAAAAGAAGAATGTAAACTGTCTCATTAATAATTTTATATTGATAAATGTTGAGATAATATTTTGGATAATTAGGATAAATCATATATATTATTAAACTTAGTATCACCTGTTTATTTTTACTTATTGAATATAGCTACTATGAAATTTAAAATTCCAGAGGTGGCTGTCATAATTCTAATGAAAAGCAATGTCTTGATTCTCACTTTCTTCAGAACCAGTACACAAACATACCATTCTCCTGGCTGCACAGGTCACTCTTCACACAACAAATTCAATATCAGGAGACTCCCCACCCTCCAGGAGAGCAAAGCAGTGGAGGGGAACACAGTGCTGCCCACAGCCATCGCCAGCTCCAGCCTTCAGCATTGCTGGAACGCCATATCAGGCAGCCTGCAGCAGGTGGGGAGCAGAGACATCCGTCAAGGGTTTTGATGGTTGGCTTGGAAGAGAAGAAAGACGAAATTGTAGACAGGTGGGAGAATGCACCAGGGCATGGAGTATTTTCAGGGGAGCCAGTTGAGTGTGGAAACACAGGGGTGGCCCTTGGACGTGGAGATCTTGGGATCCTGGAGGGGTAGGTGTATCATGAGAAAGGAAGAGGTAACTGAGCGGAATGGAAATACCCCAAGAGCAACCTTGAGATGGACTGCAGGCAAGCATTCTTCTGGAGACAGGACATAGGGATATTCCTTCTGACATGAGACAATTTCTTCCAGGTTCTATTCCTGGTCTTCTGTGGAGCCTGCTTGAAGATCCTTCCATTGATGCCACAGCTGCCCCATTGACCCTATTTGGTCCTTTATGCCTACCTCAAAGTCCTTTTGAGCAGAAAGCTGAAGAGCAATTTCCCTGAAGGCTTCTAAAGTCTAAAAATATAGACTTTCAGGGGTCATTGGTGTCATTTAAACACAGTGATACAGTTCTACAGCTTAATCATGTCCAGTCCCTTCATCTTAAAGAAGAAAGAGAGAGATAGAGACACAGAGAGTAACTGAGAGACACACACAGAGAGATGGGGTGGGGGACAGAAATAGAGAAAGAGGGACAGAGAGAGAGACTGAGAGAGAGACAGAAAGACACAGAAAGAGAGAGACCCTGAGAGATCTTGAGCATCACCCAAGATCAGCCACTACCCAGGATCAGCTGACACCGATAGAAACAAGACTGGGACTGGACCCTCAGGCTGCTGAGTGCTAGTTGGCATCTGTCACTGCTATATCACCTGCGCCGGTTTTAACTGACGATGCCACACTAACTTTAACATTCACTTGTAATTTGAGTTCTCTGCAGAGCCCAGCAGGTTCTGGGCTG
Organism: Tarsius wallacei; assembly: GCA_963574415.1. Lineage (NCBI taxonomy): Eukaryota > Metazoa > Chordata > Mammalia > Primates > Tarsiidae > Tarsius > Tarsius wallacei. The sequence goes on from CAUYQG010195082.1 coordinate 26,826, forward strand.
CCTCATAGACTGTCTTGTGTGCTGATGGTCTTGTGAAGACTATTGTTTATTTAATTCAGGCATTTTGAATTTTAAATATGTTCAGGAACAGACAAAATATTTTTTGAAAGATTTTTAAGGGATAAAAGTGATAATAAAAATTCTAAGTGAATAAGCTTTGAGGTATTCACTTTGGGGAAAATATTCTCAAATAGCATTATTTACTTTTCATTTTGGAGATTTTCTGGGCTGACCTTTAGCAATATTTCATGAGAAAAGGAAGGAATTTGGTTAATTCCAGCTATCTGAAACTACATAAATTAGAATTAATTAAAACTAAATGCTATGTATAGATGTTTCAAAATTAGAATCAAATAAATAGCTTGACTTGGTGGTTAAAATCAAAGGCAGCTTTAGAAGGCTAAAGCTAAAAGCAGAGCTTATACGTGAGAAACATAACATCTCAGAAACAGGGAAAAGTGTTGCAATTGAAACTGTTTCTATATGGGATGCAATCTACAATATCCAGAAACTGTTTCTATATTGTGAACTCTATGCTGTATCATTTCATCCATTTTCCAGTGAAAGAGATCGGTACACCAGCTGTTGGTATTGATGGTACCCTTTTTTCCATTACTATGTAAGTAAATGGAATGAGCAGACTTTCTGAGGACAGGTGGTAGAATATGTGGAATTCATATTTGTTCTCTTATAAGGAGTTATTTGTACATGAAGTCTCATGAACATGAGATTGAAAATGTGTGATTTATAAGCAGAAGAAAAAAAATCTTTGAATCCTCGTGCCCTGCATTTCAAATATCTGGCTGATTTGGAAGTCTTTCAAAGTTCATGCTACTAAGCAATTCAGAATTCCTAAGGTTATACATATTTAGCTAATATTAACTCCTCTGCTAGCCACCCTGGGGCATTTTGTGCTAGTCTTCATTTTTTCCGTCTGTATTTTTTCTCGTCTAGCTTTTTTAGAAATGTTATTCCTATTTCTGTCACACTGTCGCCTTTTAGTCTGTCTTGCAAGAACGTGACATCAGCAGCCAAATGGACCTAGGAAAAAACATAAAAACAGAACTGTGTCATTCACTTAAAAAAAAAAAAACTAAACTGTTCTCAATCTCTTCTTTCAGCTTTCTTAACTTTCCTTATGGAATGATAAAAAATAGCTTGTTGTGTGGATGAAGGGCCCTTCCTGTGTATCCTTCAGAGCCGGTCCAGCTATGTGTCTGCTCTGGGGTGTGAATCTGCAGATAGAAGGCAATGCGGGCCAGCGAAGATGATGGAGGTATCCCCTGCACACAAGCCTGTGCCAAGCTTAGCTCACGGGGCAAAGCTGAATTATGGACCCATCTCAGGAAGAACGCAAAGTCCCAACTCGAAGATAGCCTTCCATGTGCTTGACCAAGCAGAACTTCCAGGGATAGATGGATTTTGAAAAGACTCCTCTCAAAAGAATTTGCCATAAATCACTCTGGCATTAGCTAAATAATGCAACCACTTGTCCTAACAACATTTAGCAGCCACTTATGGCTTTGAGAGCTTTAAAAAAATCAACTAAATAAACTATGCATATAAAATTAAGGACTGAGATCATAGACGTGAATATTTGATCCTCAGATCTTCTTCCCCCCCAGAAAGCACTTCCATCTCCCAGACACTGAAGTCAGCCCTCAGAGCTCACCTGTCTGTTTATTAAAATGCATTCACACAGGAGGAGGGTGATGTTGCTGACCAGCCCTCAACAGAGTATTTATTCAGAGTGATTTTAAAACATTGCAATAAATAAGATAAATAAGTGAAAATACCCAGTACAGGCAAATCATGAGTGAAAAATGCCTGGGTCTGGCAGGCAAATAGTTAATATTTATTGAATCTTATCTGACTCACTCCCCTCTCTCACTTAGAACTCCTTAGTCAACAAGCTTGGATTTTAAGACCATTAATGGCCCAAATTAACCCTGGCTCAAACAGGGTGCAAAAGCCATGTCTTGTGATGCTTACCACTCAACAGAAGAATGTAGGTTACACTTTGAAATACAGAAGTTAAATTTACCCTTGGCTATTTCGTCCATAAGACTTTTTTATGTCTTTGTCGAGATTTAACAGAAAATCAACAAAAATAACAAGGAGACTGTGTTGGAGCTGTTTGGATATTTGGGGCCACTTGAGGTCTGATACAATTTGTCATTCAGCGCATGTAATCAACTGTTCTTCAAGAAATCTGGGGTCTTCTTTATCCTGCTTCTCACTTAGGTTTTATGGCTCCTCCCCTTGTCCAGAAGCTCCCAGACAAGTCCCATTTCCTTCCTTGATCATATAGCCACTGTCTACAGAACAAGCCCAAGGAGGTGCCGAATGGAGCATGGAGGCTCTGTGTGAAGCAGACATTGCTTCTATTGCTTTCCCCTTTGGATTACCTGTTACTCTGTCTTTCCCGGAATTACCACTCATGATTAAAATTTGCATGCATGCTTGTGACTGGTGAGGTCAGTACATGTCTAGACTCTGGTCACTATCTGCTCCCACCATTCTCATTAACTAAGTTTCCGGAAAAAAGAGACTGTTGACTGTTCTCTCTTCCCAAGCTGATGTTGGCTCACCAGTCCATGACAGCTTGACTTCCCTAGCTCTGCTCTCCTGAAACAGTTTTCACTGAGGCCTCCCCCCCACTTGTCCCCCTCCCATCCCGCTGCCCCCCACAGTCTTCTGGTCCCTAAGCACCGTGAATATTTTCAGTTTTGTTTTATGCAGACACTCTGCTGTGCTCGGCCTTGATAGTTACTCTCCCATCATGGAACTCTCTCCCTTTCCTCTGTGCCTCCTGCTTTTCCTACCTCTGATGACACCTTCGGAGTATCCCTTGCAGCCTCAGGCTCCGTGTTCTCTGTTGAAGTACCTCACTGAGTTCTGCCTCCCCTCACAGGCCTATTTGCAGTCCCTTTTCTTCTTGGTCTCAGACTCTCCTAGGCCGTCTTACCAGTCCCAAGGCCTCTTCTGCCCACATCTGTCTGTGAGCACCACACAGGTATGAACACCTGCCTGTGGGACGTCCTCCTCAAATATGCGTTAGATGCCTCCACCCAAGCAGGTTCAAAGGTGAACTCCTCAATCTGTCTCTCCCAAGCCCAAATGTCTCCTCCTGGTTTTGTTCCTCTTGGTCTAACAGGACACCCATCCTCCAGAGGTTTCTCAGAACCTGAAATCCTTCTTGAATCATTTTCTCAACTCCATCGCTTCCAGCTAGTCCATAATCCAGCCTTCCCTGTTCTACTCTCACAGTGCTGTCTGAGCAGACTTCTCCTTCCTGCTGCTGGCACCTTGTTCTGGGTTTCCCGTCTGCCCTCCTCCCTCCTGAACACTGTTCCCCCTTGTGTAGTGCTTGGTTGACAAAGGAATGAAATTCCTGATATACACATTTCTAAATATTATCCCCCTGTTTGTAAACCTATATTGATTTTGCTGCTTTCCAAATAAAAATCTCAGTCCCAAAGCTGCTTGTATCAATCCTTTTACCGGGCATCTATGAAGAATTCAAATCTTTCTCATGACAATCCCTCTCTCAATCTATACATAAGCCATACTGACTAGTTCAAGTTCCTTGCTCCTTTCTGGACCTTTGGGCATGCTGCTCTGTCCCCCTGAGATATTATTTTTCCCTGCTCCCCTTTTCAAAAGTCTTTGCCTAACTCCTATTTTGCTTGCAAAATCAGGTTCAGCATTTCTCTGGGAAGTCTACGAAGTCCTTCCTGCCCAGGACCCCCTGTAGCCTGATTTATACTTCTTCTCACATCTGACTTTTCTATTAGATGGAAGATTCTTTAAGGGTCGTGACTGTGTCTTGTTCATCTTTGCATGCTTAGTGTCTGACACATCAGATACGAATCATTGTTTTAGTTAAACTGGTGAGTAATTCAGGTGGGAAGCAGACTCCCACATGGCCTGCGATGGTCCCCTTCCTATTGTCCAGCTTATCCCCCACATGGCATGGGGGCTGGCAGCACAAGATGCCAGGTGGGGATGACACCCGCAAAAGGTGTATGTGGCCAGGAACTCTAGGAGGCCTCTGGCCACTGCCAGCTAGGCACTGAGGTTATGCAAGCTTGAAGTGGATCCTTCAGCCCCTGGCAAGTCTCCAGAGGTGGCAGCCCCAGTCAACAGCTTGACCACATGTGTACTGTGCTGGGAGCATCTGATCAAAACCACCCAGCTAAGCTGCTCCCAGATTTCTTGTCCTCGGAAACTGTGTGAGCACATAAAAAAAAATTTGGTTGTTTTCAGCTAGTACATTTTGGGGTTCTTTGTTACACAGTACTAGATAACTCATATGCCAGCAAAATGAAGAACATGCTTTACCATTTCCAGGGCACCTCTGATAATTCCACAGAGTAAGTTGCAGTAGCAAAGAGAGGACCGTCCCGCAGGGAGCTCTTCCACAAACTCCACCAGAGGGTTCTTGTCCAGAATCAGGGAAAACTCATTTCTGCTTGAATTGTTGCAGGTCACACTGGGTGTAATTCCCAAGTACATCTTGAAAGCAACCTGACAGAGAGGGGAAAGATCACTAAACCTTGGTCTAGAACAAATATGGATTAGTAGAGCAATGAAACGCCCTGCTGCAAGCAGCTCAGGGTGGTAGTTAAGCAAGTGGAGTCTACAGTCAAGGCTCACACTTGGCTCAACAGTTTATTGACCCTCTAACACGTGAAAGTCTAAAACACTTTGATTTTAATGAAACATCCGAAGAGACCAGTTTTCTTGGAAACAATATGGCTTATAAAAAAAAAAAAAACTTCCTGAAGGCATTATTTTCAAAAGACCTTTTTTAAAGATATATGTCCTTTAGGAGAGTAAAACATTAACATCTTACTAATCAACATATCAGCATGATATTTGTCTCACTGGCCCTAGCAAAGGACACAATCCTGAATGAAATGAGACCCAGGGCATATTTGCCACTAACGGGTGGCAGTCTGAGCAGAGGATGTTATGGATAGATTCAACTCAGAATGCATTTGGGGAAGTGGAGGGCACCATATCACAGTCGCCTCCCCCCCCCCCATCTACAGTTTCAGTTATCTGAGGTCAGCCGTGGTCCAAAGATATCGATGGAAAATTCCAGAAATAAACAATCCATACATTTTAAGTTGTGCTTCGGAGGAGGGTGAAGCAATCCCGTGCCACCCTGTCCAGAATGTGAGTCACCCTTGTCCACTGCCCCCATGCTGTACATGCTCCCTGCCGGTGAGTCACTCAGCAGCTGCTTCAGTTATCAGATCGGAAAACATAACATAGACAGGTTTCAAGACTGTCCACAGTTTCAGGCAGCATCTACTAGGGCTTTTGGTTTCAAGCATCACCCATGGAAAACTGGGGACGGTACTATGGATGAGAAGTCCCTAAGGGGTGTGAGAGGGAGTGGCAGGCAGCACATAAAAGAGTAGCAAAGTAACTTCTCAAAAAAGCCTCTGTTTTACAGGGCTTGAAGAATTTTACAATGTAGAAATGGAAGAAATCTCTTAGACTGTTTCTTTTAAGCCCCTTGAGTAAACAAATGAGTCAGCTGATGTTCAGAGAAGTAAAATGGCACTGCCAAGGCCATGCTGTAACTCAGCTCCTTGGCTCCTTGTCCAAGGCAGTTTCGTTTCACAAAATATACAGGCCTGGACTTTGAAGTTTATTCAGGGAAATTTGTCAGCTTGATGTGTTGTCATTTTTCAAATACCTTAATTAATTTAAATTTTAAAGTTAATAGCAATTGGCAGTAATGGGAAACCGCCAGGGAAAGGGGGCACACCTCATCAAGGGTACCTGCATAATGAACATTTGTATGCCTAACCCTGAATTGTACCCCACATATTTAAAATTAAATTTTTAAAAAAAGTTAAGAGCAATGTATGAAATAAATGAAAACAATTTTCTTAAGGCATTTATACTTGGAAGAGCTGAGAGTTTCTCTATTCATTCATTCATTCATTTATTCATTCATTAGTTCATTCATCAGGTATGTATTGAGCACTGCCTGTTTAGCACAGTGCCTGGCACATAGTGGACATTCAGGAGTAGCTTGCAAAATAAATTATTGCATGAGCAACATTCTGTGTTTGACAGTATGTGTGGCCCCAGAATGCATGAATGTTGGCTGAGTGTGTGCCAGGTGGATGGCCTGCGGGGGGCGTGGTGAAGGACATGAAAAACCTGATAGGGTGGGGGAAGTCTGCATTGGTCAACTTGTGAGCAATGGGGGGTCCCAAGGGTGCACCAGCAGGCTAATGCTCGCTGTGCTGTCAGTAACAAAGGCAGAGCCTTTTTTCTCTTTGTGCTCTCCAACATGGATGCTTTTCAGGGCATTTTAAAATTCTTCCTTAACAAGAATCCAGTCTGCCTCAGAGGGACTTTCATTTCAGCATGGAGGACATGGACAGGCGTGGGCACGAGCCAAAGACAGAGGCATGAATCGAGGTTGCCGTGATCACCCAGGAGAGGAATGAGGAGGGCGCTTCTCATCCTGTCCCCCCAGAACTCAAACATTCCCCAAACTATTCCATATAAATCCAGATATTCCCAATCATAAAATTTGTTCCCTAATCCTAGCCAGTTTAACAAGACACAAAATGAACCCCTGGTAGCCAGAGAAAAAAACCATTGTGGAATTCTAGGTTGGGAGATTTGACTTGGCTCCCAATCAACTGACTGAAACCCTCTTCTGCTAATTTTGAGTTCACATCCTGGAAAATTGCAAGACTACTATTATTATTCAGAACTTCTTTCTGAATTTCGATCCAAGCCACATGGAAAGAATGTAAAAATGGAGCCTGTGCCCTCAGAATTTATCTCTACTCTCAGAACTCAGGCTGCAGTGTCCTGGCCTGATACCGACCAGCAGGAGGCAGGATCTGAACACCGCTGGGACTATTATATTCATTCCTAGGGAATGACATTGTCTCCTTATCTGGCAGCTTTGGTCTGAAGGAAGACTTGTTTCTGAAGAAGAAAGAGCTCCACCCTCAGCTCTCGCACAGCTGTGCTGTCGGCCACAAAGGCAGAGCCTTTTTTCTCTTTGTGCATCTCCAACATGGATGTTTTTCAGGGCATTTTAAAATACTTCCTTAACAAGAAAACTTTCATCGGTTACAGCTTCCTGGCCCTGCTGACCGTGGGAGGTGAGCTTCTCTTTTCCGTGGTGGCTTTCAAGTGCCCCTGCAGCACTGAGAACACAGCCTATGGGCTGGTTTTCCTCTTTGCTCCGGCCTGGATACTGCTGATCCTAGGATTCTTCCTGAACAGCAGAGCCTGGAGACTCTTCACAGGCTGCTGTGTAAATCCCAGGAAAATCCTCCCCAGAGGCAACAGCTGCCGCTTCTTCCAAGTCCTCGGCCAGATCACGCTGAGCTCACTGGTGGCTCCGGTGATGTGGCTTTCTGTGGCTCTGCTCAGTGGAACTTTCTATGAATGTGCCATGAGTGGGACAAACAGTTCGAGACTCCTGGCATGGATCTGCAAGGGCAAACCAAAGGAGTGCTGGGGAGAACTCCACAAAGTGTCTTGTGGCAAGACCAGCATGCCACCGGTGGACACGGAGGAGCTGAGACTGTCCCTGCAGGCCCAGTCTCAGGTAAGAGGGGACAAACTCACCTTTTCTCCAGGCGTAAGCCTGAGATAGTCTCTCTGTCTTCCTTCTAGCCAGGGCTAAGTCTGAGTCCTGCCAGAACATTTTGAAACTAAATGGAAGTTGAAACATGATGCCACCTTGAGATGGTCTCAGGAAAAGCTTTTTAGAGGCTGGATGGCTCCATAAAATTGCTGATTGGATGCTGCTTTTCCATTTCCAAAAAGAAAATATCCTCTGGATTATGCATATGTACATACTTAAAACAATCTCTCTGGATTGACTTTGCAAGTAAATAATGCATGACAATAAATCATAAAAGTAGTGTTAATGGCATAACTGTAATTAGAAATTAATCCCTTCTATCAATTATTCATTTTCAGACTGGTTTCTCAGATAAACACACAGCTGAACCACACGAGTGAATACTTTTCAAAGTTGTGTGTGATACAATTAGTGTAGAGACTCCCTGGAATGATTTCTGGCAAATGCTATCTCTGTGAATGAATGTTGTCAAGATTGAGAAGGATTTCCCATAAATGTAGGATTCAACAGGCTCTAGACAGCCTTCTGTGAAAAGTGACCATGCTCTCTGGGGAGATTCCGTAGTAGACTCTTTGTGCTGTTCAGCTAGAGAAGTTCTTACATTACTACCTCAGAAGCTCAAGATTTGGGCATTGTTTCATTTAGCAGAAGGAAATTATGGCTTTACTAATTGGTGCAGGGAAGCAGCGTGTTATCCCTCCAGGCACATGGACACAAATCCAGGTGCACAGCCTTAGGAAGAGACTGGCTTCCTGTGTGTGAATAATAGGAATTGCATTCCCAAGACTGAAACAAACAGAGTAGATAAACAGATCCACAGTTGATCAGAATAAAGGCACTGATGTGATGTAATTTGAAAAGTAAAACTTTTAAAAAATAAGGATGATTTGTCTTGGTAATAACACATCAGGACAAAGCCTGCTTTTAAAAACCATACATTCCAAAACTGGTGGGCAGCCAAGTCACACTCTTTTCATGAACTGATAAGTTAAATAAGGTCCCCACACCAGTCTTCTGCTTGAATGCATAAAGCACATCTTAGATTAACCATGCCAGGCTACCGAATGTCCTGAGTCTTTTGTTGAAGGAAGGTGTGAGTAACCAACGCTGCGACAGGATGAATGACTTCTGGTTGTGTCCTCAGGCACCAGGCTCCATTCAGGCAGTGCCAGGCCCAATGCCCCTTGCTATGTGAGCTTCTCTTTCCTAAACACAGGCACAAGGAAGTCAGGCACACCTGGCACTGCTCAGGCCCTGCTGACTCTTCGTCATGATGAGAAGGGCCTGGGGCCAAGTCCTGTGGGAGGTGTGTGAGTGAAGCGGGCGGGAGCAGGTGTTTCCATAGCAGGTGCCGAGCACAGAGGCCCTTCCAGGCAGGAGGCAACACACAGTCCAGACCAGCAGCTGGGCCTACAGCTGGCAGAAGGAGCACATTCCTCCACCAGTGGGCAGAGGACCAAGCAACCCAGCCGAACGAATTCATTCTTAAAGAAGCAGGATGGAGAAGTGAAAGGCACTCAGCATTGTCCCAGGCTGGCCCTGGGTTTGAATCCTAATGCTGCTACCCACCAGCTATGTAGCCTGGAGCTGGTGAAGTGACTTATTTGTGCTTTGGTTTTCTCAGTTGGGGTAATAACACCTACCCTGGAGAGTTGGTGGAAGGTTTTGTGATAACAGGCATAAAGGGACATAAAGCTTCTGGTACACAGTAGGTGTCCTGAGTTGAGAAAACTGCCAGGGTCTGGAGGAGACACGCAAAACAGGACTTTTGAGGGCCAGGACAGGAGCATCCACCATGCGCTAGTTCAGCTCTGGGTGCTGCAAACTGGGGATGAGCATGAGAGGACTCTGCTCAGCACTCAGTGATGGCAGGTGATGGCAAAGGCCATGCCCAAGGGGAGAAGGAATGGGAAGTGATGGAGCATTTGCCAGCTCAGCAGCAGTTGACCCAGATGCTGAGAGGCAATGGCCTCAGGATGCCGGTGGTGGGGAAGGAAGAAGGTGAGTGGTGAAGGAAAGTGAAGACTTGGGGTCACCAGCACAAGGACTCAGTGAACACTGGGCCTTCATGTGTGGTGGTTGTGCCTCATCACTCACGAGAGCAGAGAGGCAATGCAGGCACAGCAGAGCTTTTAAATAATAGCTTACACATTTGAAAGAATGTAGCATGTCGTAGCATCTGATGTTTGCTGAATGTATGTGTGTTCAGCATGGCTTCACTGGCTCTCCAAGATTACCCTCCAAGGTGGGTAACCCCCATTTTGCAATTGAGGAAACCGAGGCACAGAGAACACCACAGTAAGGAGACTATTGGGCTTTAAACCCAAGTAGTAGCAATCTAGAGTTGGCATTCCTGCAGAGGCTGGGACTCCTCGCCACAACTCCATGTCTGACCCAGAGGTTGGAAACCACTATTTAAAGCTTATTTGCAGTTCCAATATGGGTCTAGATGGGCTTGTTTACAGATTACTGTTTCTAGTTTCAGATAGGCCCATCTGCTAAGGATTACTAAGGTCATTTAAGCTAAATGTCAAGAGACATTTTGAAAGAGATCTGTTTGTTGTCCAAATATAAAATTAATTCCAGCTGTGAAAAATAGAATTAGAGCAAAAAAAAAAAAAATTCAGAAGATAAGTCAAACTATTTAAACATTTGCATTTAAAATTCAGAAAAAAAACCAGGTGAACCATTCATATTCAGAGAGGTGTTTGGCTTTTCTAAGCACCAAATTTCAGAACAAACAACCATGGGGGTTTGAATGACTCTAATTTTCCCAGCCTTTAAATTCTTACAGCGTCAGCTGCCTTATTGTATTATCTGTGTCTCTTTACCATGAAGAGTAAGAAATAACATGGGAAAAATCAGCCACTAGCCATGTCATGCATTTATCGATGCCTAAAAACACCTGGCTGAAGAACTGATCTCCTGCTCAAATGACCACATTTCCTCATGCTCAGAATACTTTCCTCTAATAGCTAATCCTTTGAGAGCTGGATCTGTCTAACTTTTGGATAATCTATACGTTTTACTCTTATCCATTTGCTGGTCTTCTAGTTATTTCTTTGACTAGTAGCAATGTTGGGTAGGAGTATAGAGACTAGGCAAGTGTTTATTTAGCTGTTAAAAAGTATTTAAAAATTAAGATGAATGATTTCAAATGAAGTTCGGCCATGACCTTGGTGCTAATTTAGCTATGTACTTCCCAGTGATACCACCCCATCTCTCTGAGCAGTGACTTTGCATTTACATGCCCTCAACATCTCTCTCTTTCTAAGATCCTAGGATGGTGCCTGATGTGCTCAGCGTCTTTCATCTCTCTGCTCACTGCTTACTGTGCTCGCTGCCATTCTAAAGTCAGCCACCTTCAGCTGAGTTTCTGGAAGATGTATGCACAAAAGGAGAAGGAGCAGCTGGAAAACATGTTTCTGGACTATGCCAGCAAGCTGAGTGAGAGGAACCTGAAGTGCTTCCTTGAAAACAAGCGGCCAGATGTCTTTCCCATGCCCACGTTTGCTGCCTGGGAGGCAGCTTCAGAGCTGCATTCCTTCCACCAGGGCCGGCAGCATTACAGCACCCTCCACAGGGTGGTGGAGGAGGGTCTGGACCTTGGCCCGGAGGACAACGAGACAACGATGATCCTTGTGGGGACCGCCCATGATGTGTAGCTCTCCCCTACCGACTCGGTGTCCAGGGGTAACACAGACTCTGAGATCCTCCTGCTGTATCAACAGCAGCCTGTGTGCTTCTGTGTTTTCTCACATGCAAAGTGTCTTTACAGGACAATAACAAACGGAAGCTGCTTTGAAGCTCTCAAGTGCGGCGTCAGGATGTGCCCAAACTGGTGCTGCAGCTGACAGAGGTGCTCTTGCATTGGTGGAGAGTTGAGTTCAGTGGCCCAAATGTCACTCCAGGTTCTAAGATTGCAATGAGACTCATGCAAGAGGGTCTGCCAGTCCCTGTAAATATTGGTCATGAAATCCAGGGGCAGAAGCAGTGGCTCATGAGTGAGCAGATTATTCCTAACATAGGTGACGGTACACAGTGGCATCTGCAGCATGGTCAGCAGGCATCTCTGTCCTGCAAACCTATTTCACGGTCTTTCATGGATGTATGAAATTCTACCACATGAAATTCATCCCTTCAAATCTGAAAACCTCAGTTCTCAAAAATAACCAATTGAAAGAATATGTTGCCTAAAATTCAGAGTTTCTCCTGCATTTTTACTGTATACTGAAAACATGTCCCTGGAGGCAGGGCCACATTATGACTTGTGTGGGCCATAGGTACTTTTGCCTTTGTGGACCTTTTGCTACATTCAAAATAGTAAATATATATATGTTTACTACATATATATTTTTGACTATATATACTATATATGCTATATATATTTATGACTGCATTGATATAAAAATGAATATATAATATTATATATTAGAATATTCTAACCTAAAAGTTTATTTATTTCCTTCTGATTAAAAAAACAGAAAACACTTTTATGGACCTCTATGAGTATCATGGCCCCAAGTACAGTACCTGCCATACCCTATGAGTATTGTGACTCCAGGTACAATGCCTGCTATGCTGTGGCCCTATGTATCTCTTCCATCTGGCTGCTCCTGAGTTGTATGCTTTTATAACAAACTGCTAAGCATGAGTAAAGCACTTTCCCGGCTTCTGTGAGCCCTTCTAGCAAATGGGAAACTCTGGTTATAGTCAAGTCAGACAGAAGACATGGGTGACTCAGAAACCTGCTCATGACTGGCATCTGAAGTGGAGGCAGTCTTGTGGGACTGAGCCCTTAGCCTGTCTGGGGTTTGCATTGAACTCAGGTTAGTGTCAGAAATGAATTAAATCGCAGGATACTAGCTGGTGTTGGAACATTGATCAATGTGGGAGAAAACTCACACACTTTGTGGCCAGGAGTGTTCAGTGATCAGTGTGAATGTGGATTTTTAAAAGTTTGGTTTTTTCCACATACAAATATTCTTGGAAACATGGTGGTGCAGGGTCAGGGGTCTGTGTGTGCGTGGCAGAGACAGAATAAGGCTTAGGGACTGAGGAGGCAGAAGTGTCAGAACAAAGGGAGATAAATGAACAAAGACAACTGTTCCCCCTTAACCTTTCTGTGTTTGGCACTAGCCTGCCATTAGGTGCCTGCTGAACTGAAAGAAGGCACTTGGAACAAGTTGATGCTCATGTGTCTCTTGGGGCAGGGGAAAAGCTGAAGCAGAAGTTCTGCAGAAGCAGTTAGCTATGGGAAGCTCAGGACTGAGGAGTCGATGCTGGGGTATGTTTCTGCCACCCTCAACCCCAGGGGCTTTCTACAGTCAGAGAGCTTACACATATGACAAAGAGTGCCTCTTTCAAGAATCTCCAAGCTGGCTAGTAACAAGCCAGCAACCTGGGGTACTTTTTGCTGCAGCTTAGTGAGCAACAGAGAAGCTTATCATCCTACTCTGGAGCAAGTCACCCCACAGGCTCTCATCCCCACCCCTGCTCCTAATTTCCTTTGGAATAGCCCTTTACTCTGGAATAAAACTGATACGGAGACCCGCTATTGTCTGTCCATGTTGCCAGGGCCCCCTAGAGAAGGACATGGCAAGGGATCAAGTGGCCTGCATGTACCCACATTCCTGGGAACTGACAAAAAGGGCACTTCCCTTATCTCCCAGGCACTCCCAGTAAATAACTTCCAAGAATCCTTAACTTCCCTGCAGACTGTGCCCAATGAACTAAGAGAAATAAATTCCCACTTACTCCCTTTTCTTAGTAGCCATAAGTTTGAATAATACAATCATAAGTCTTGTGATTTGTATAACTTTTCTATCAACATAATCACATAACTTTTGTATTAATGTAATCATAAGTCTTGTGCTTTGCATAACTTTTGTGTGTAACAACATGTAACAATGTACGATGTCTTAGGCCCTGTTAACTCCCTCTACAAGCTTGATTAATATTTCTGCCGGGTGTTACTGATAAAAACCTGTGAGATACCTCTGGTAACTGGCACCGGAAGATGTGAACCAAACTGGTGCCAGGACATGTGAACCATAAAAATATTATTATTGACAAAATGCGGCTGTAACTTAGGTTCTATACAATGCTCTCTGCTTGTCTCATAGTCAATGATAGGTACCAACAACCCTGAACTTATAAAAGTGGACTGTAAAACTTGGAGGGTGAGTAGAACCATTTTAGAAAAGCCTCGAGTCTGGCTCTGCTCCCTGGATTCAAATTCAGAAGTAAACTTATTTCTACCAGTCTGTCTGCCTCTCAATTTATTGGCATTGAGGGTTAGCAGTCAAGCATTTAACTCAGACCACAACAAAACAAGTCCAAGAAAACTTACCTGTCCCATGAACAACCTTGGAGGGAGGTGGGTGAAGACAAGGAGAGAATACTGATGTTTTGGGTGCCCAGAGGGCGTAGGGATCCAGAGGCCAAGGGAAGAACCCATTTTGCTAGGGGAGACTTTAGAAGTGTGGACAATTTGTTGTCTTAGGTTGGGCTCCCTGGAAGCCTGACACAGGAAGCTGTGTGTAAATGATTTACTAAAAGGGAATCCTCTCAGGAGAATCCCATTAGCAGGATAAGCACAAGAAAGAATGTGGTTTCCAGTGAAACCTGGGCCCAATCAATCCTACTGGGAATGCTGGGACATCGGCCTTGGCTTGATCCATGGAGAACTCTGCAATGTCAGCCTCGGTCGGCTTCCAAAGGGGGGTGTGGGGCCTTGAGTTGCTCCAGGGCAGGAGAGGGCAATCCCCAGACCACTCTGGGAGAGGAGCCTCCCATGCCTGAGGCTGGTCCTCCAGAGGAGGCCACACTACAGCAAATGGGAGGTGAGCACCCTGAATTTGGATATCCAGAGAGGACACCGAAAAGGTCACACTGATGCCTGCCATGACAGTCTCTGTTAGGCCTAGAACAGAAACATATGAAAGAGATCTTTGACTAGAGCCAACACAAATCTGGGCTGACTCCCTATCTAAATTCTAATTTCCCCTAAAGCCAAAGGATATAAGATGTGGCTGTCAGCAAGGCCTGTCTTCTCTGTGCCACGACTGCTTTATTACGGAAAGCAAAAGAGTGCAGGACACTCTTGGAAAGAATTCAGTGCTTTCCAATATAAGAGATACATACAAGGAAAAACACCTGTTGGCATAGAACACCTATTTTGTCAAGTTTCAACCCATGAATAAATTGTACACACATATATAATTCTCTTGTAGCAGGAGCCGGCCACAGAGAGAGATGGGACACCAAGGCTACTTTGCCAGGAAAACAGCATTTATTCATGCTGGCATTGGCTCAGGGAATATGCATCCAAAGGTTGAGCCCCAAACTCAATGAGACATTGCCTTATATACATTTTAGTTTCTTTGTCTCCCATACAAAGTAGCAGTTTGGCATTATTCATTTGATTGGCTATTTTGTAGCTGGAGGTGGCAGTTAGCATTACTTGTTACACACTGATTCTTTTTACATAATTATTTCATTTGCATGTCCTATTTGTTGATTGGCTCACAAGATCAGCGTTCTGATTGGATTTCACCAAAAGTTTGAACATATAGCCTGCCAAAGTGAAAAGCCCATGAAAAGTGTATCACAAACCAGGAAGTAACTCACTTTCCCTTTTCTTATTTCTGCATTTTCAGAAGGGCCTCTGCCTCACTCTGTGTGTGTGTGTGTGTGTGTGTGTGTGTGTGTGTGTGTGTGTGTGTGGTGTGTAGTTCCTACCTTTTTGTTAGGCTCAACTGATGTTTTAGGACACATTCAGCTTATTCATATCCAATGTAAAAGAGGAAAAAAAGAGATTGGGCAAAGACTACAAAAGTAAGGTATAATAGACAAATCACTACATAATTCTATGCATCGTACCTTTGAATAATACATTGTAAGATATACATGTGTCCAAAATAGCATTTTTTAAAAATGTATGGTTTTCTACTTGAGGTCTTTGAAGTATCACTGAAAATGTACACATTTAACAGAAAAATTATAAAATTAATGGTTAATATTAGGTATTTCAAAGCCTGATGATCCACCGTTTTCTATAAAAAGTGGTTAAAACAATCCAGAGGTCACTAGATAGGAGAAAACGGCCACCTTTTCTAATATGATAGACTGCAGGCATTTCAAGTATTAACTATACTATTCTGTTTAGACTTTGGTGGTTCTGAATTCTCTAAAGCTACTATCTTATTTATTAATTTTTTTGGGGGTTGAAGTCTCACTCTGTCACCCAGGTTGGAGTGCAGTGGCATGCTCACGGCTACCTCAGTCTCAATTTGCTGGACTCAGGTGATCTTTTTGCCTCAGCCTTCCAAGTGGCAGGGACTACAAGCATGCACCACCACATCTGGCTAATTTTTTTAATCTATTGTAGAGACAAGGTCTCACCAGGTTGCCCAGGCTGGTCTAAACCCCGGGGTTCTGACAGTCTTCTTGCCTTCACCTCCCAAAGTGCTGGGACTAGTGATGTGAGCCACTCTGCCTACCCAATTATCTTAATTTTTAAATATTTCCCTCTCTTTTTTTCTCTGTGGTACAAGCCAGGGGATATTTAGTTTCCATTGTAGTGTGTGGATCTCTCTCTTTTTATATCCCAAACTTGTTAAGAAAAATGTAGGACACTGGCATGGAGGTTGGATGGAATGCACCTGTCTGTCTGTGGCTCTCAATATTGACTACACATTGGAATCACCTGGGGGCTTTGACAATCCCAACATCTGACCCTACCCCCTGAGAGCCTGGTGTAATTTTTCTGGGTTGGAGCTAGAACAGCAGAGTTTTAGAAAGCTTCCCAAGTGATTCTGATGTGCAGGCATGGTGGAGAACTACTGATTTTTTATAGGGAGTCAGTGAAAGTGGTGGTGGGGCTGTGAGGTTGTAATGTTTGAAATGTTAACTGGGTTTTTGTTTTTTGTTTTTTGTGGAGTCTCACTCTGTGACCCAGGCTGCAGTGCAGTGGCACACTTATGGCCACCCCAGTGTCGACCTGCTGTGCTCCTATGATCCTTCCACCTCAGCCTTCCAAGTAGCCAGAACTACAGGCATGCGCTACCATGCCCAGCTAATTTTTTTAAAAAATTTATTGTAGAGACGAGGTCTCACCAAGTTGTCCAGGCTGGTCTCAAACCCACGGGCTCAGGCAATCCACTCGCTTCAGTCTCCCAAAGTGCTAGGATTGCAGACTGAGCCACCGAGCCTGGCCTGAAATATTATCTGGGTTTTAAAGAGTAGGGTGTGATGAAAGTTTCACAAATGGCTCTCCAAGAAAAAAAAAAGTACAAACATGAAGTATTTGCCAATGTCCATGATACAATTTCAAATTACCAAGATGATGCCACTGAATGCAGTTAGGAAGAAATATTAACCATGGCCTTTCTTTTGTTGGTAAAACTTTTCAAAGAAGGTTTTACAGTTAAATTTTTAAAAATTGGTTTTAGCCAAGCCAATGTTGGAATATCTTTGGTGTTATCTGAGTCTCATTTTAATAAAACCTAACAGTGGTATATACCTATCCACAAACACACACACAGACACACACACACACACACACACACACACATACACACACACACGAGAGAGAGAGAGAGAGAGAGAGAGAGAGAGAGAGGATTTACACTGGGAACTGGCTTGTGTCATCACGGAGGCTATGTCCTGCATTTTATCTGTAAGCTGGAGAATCAGGGCAGTCCAAAGGCCTGAGAACAGGGAGTTGCAGGTGCAAGTCCCAGAGTCAAAGGCCAAAGACTCTGGAGCTCTGATGTCCAAGGCAGGAGAAGCCTGGTGTCCCAACTCCGTAAAAGAGAGCAAGCAAATCTGCCCATCCTTTGCTTTGTTATCCTATCTAGGCCCTCAGTGGGTTGGACGGTGCCCACCCACATTAGGTGGGGGCAGAGCTTCCTTAGTCCACTGCTTCAATGCCAATCTCTTCCCACGACACCCTCTCAGACATACCCAGAAATAATGCTTTATCAGCTATCTGGGTGCCCCTTAATCCAGTCAAGTTGACATCCAAAATTAGCCAGCACACATGATTAATTAAATATGGTGCAACAGCTTCAACTGAGAGATGGAGTCTCACTCTTCTCCCTTTGAATCTGATGTTATGAACCAAAAGAATATGGCAGAAGTGAAGTTGGATTGTTAATCAGTGTTGCAGTTTATGCCTTGGTCTCTTGCAATGCTGAGTAGTCTGGTAAAAGCCAACTACCATGAAGGAAGTTTAACTGCCTAAAGACCACCAAGCTGTGAGCTAGCCAGTGGAAAGAGAGGAGGGGGCTTCAACATTGCCAACTGTACCAGACATTCTAGCTTGAGGTTCAGACAGGTGAGTGAGGAAGCCAGCTTAAACATTCCAGCCTCAGTATCCACGACATGAAGAAGAAGCAGGGAGACCAGCCAATAGCCAGAACAAAAGGCTCCAGGTCTACAGTCCAGGCACACTGTTCGAGGCCCTTCCAGATATTTAAGCCTTCCCAATCAGGTTTCCATTCTCTGTAAAGCAGTGCCCACTATGTCCTGTCCAAGTACTTGACCCAGAAAATCATGAGCTTAAATAAATATTTGTTGTTTTAAGTCACTAAATTTTGGGGTAATACAAAGCAATAAGCAACTTGAATACTAACACATGAAAATCAGAATTCATAAAAACAGAAAAATTGGAGGCAAGTTGTATTTATACATAGGTCTGTACTAAGTTTCTCCCTATGCATGGGCTTTTCCTTAAGTCTTTTCTTTAGGTTCCAGTTTGCAGTATATCACCCATGGCATAATTCTATAGATGATGAATATCTCTCTAAAATAGCTTCACCAGAGCCAGAGATTCACTTCTAGTTATCTTTGGTTACATTTTGTTTGAAAGGAACACACCATTGTAGGTTAAATTCTGTTTAAAATAAACATAATAGTGTGAGGAGTAACATATCAAGCTATTATTTGTCATTAATGCCTAGGAAAAAATAAGCATGAGGAGTTACAGGATAGGCTGGCTTTGAGTAAGCTGGAAACAGGTTGTCTTCTAGTCTTGTTCCTCAAAGTGTTATCTTCAGACCATCAGCATCACGAGGGGGCTTATTGGAAATGCAGACTCCAACCCCATCCCAAACCTGTTGACAATCCTGCAGTTTAACACGATCTTAGCTGGTTATTGTGCAACGTGAATTGGAGAAGCCCCGGAGCAGTGGTTCTCAGACTTTAGCACAAATCAACCTCTTCCAAGGGCTAATTACCATGAAGGTTGCAGAACCCCACCCCCTGAAGGGCTAGTTCAGTAGGTCTGGGTGGAGCAAGAGAATCGCATTTCTAACAAGTTCTCAGATGATGATGTTTCTGCTGGTCCAGGAACCACATTTTGAGAACTGCTCTAAAGGACACAGCAGGCTGTCTTGGGGAAGGAATGCTAAAAGATGCTCAGAACCTAGGGCTCCATCCCCTTCACTGAGCCAGGAATCTTCCTTATGTGCATCAACCTGTCCAAGAGCTTGGGGTTGCCTTTCCATTTACTCATCCATTTCTTGTAAATTTTATTTGTAGGTATTATTCTTTGTTGCTATTATAAATGGTTTCTTTAGTTCATTATATCTTCTAAATGATTATTACCTGATACATAAAAAGCTGTTGCTTTATGAATTTCAATTGTATAACTCTCTACCTACTGATTATTTTATTGTTTGTAGAGCTTTTCAGAATTAGAAAATAAACATTTTGCGACTCCTAATAACATATGGATCCAGACAATAAATAATGAATTCTAAACTATTAGGTGAAATCAAGGTGGCGTCGGCCTAGTTGAAGCTACTCATCTATACTGGTGTCCCTAAAAATGGCAACCAGATATTATGTGTCTTGTGATGAAAACAAAAGGACGTACACATTATCACCTGTGGAATCTTGTTTCCTAAAATGTTAATCATGTATTTAGACATAGTTGCTAGCTTATAGGAAGTAGGAGCAGCAGAAAACAATGCAATTAACACCACAAGGAATCAACCAGAGAAATCTAGATTATAAGACACACTATTTTACAGATGACTCCGTTTTTTCACAGATTAGTGGCATAAAAAATGAGTAAGAAAAAGGCATCAGAGACTTAAACCAGATACAATATATAGACCATATCTGTATACTGTTTCAAACAACCATCTGTAACAAGATATCTTCGAGATAGCTAGAGCATTATTATGGGTATTAAATGATTTTAGAGAATTATAAATTTTGTTGTGTGTACTAATGGCATGCTGGCTTATGTTTTAAAAGAAAAGCCTTCAGTTAGAGATGCATGTTTAAATGTGAATTGCCATGGCATCTAGAAATTTCTTTAAAATATTCCAGAAAAAAAAAAGTCGGGAAGACTGAAAGATAAAACAAGATTGGCAAAATATTGTTACTTTTGAAGCTGGATGGTAGATACATGAGCTTCTTTACATGATTCTCTTTATGTTTATATATGTTTGAAAGATTTCATAACAGTTATACAACAAAATAAATGATATGCTCCCCTCAGTTCTTTTGCTGAAGGTTTTTTTTTTTTATTTATTTTTTATTTTTTTTGAGTTGGCGTCTCACTCCGTCACCCAGACTGGAGTGCAGTGGCCGCTTCCAGCCACCACAGCCTCGACTTGCTGGGCTCCGGCAATCCTTCCACCTCAGCCTTCCAAGTAGCTGGAACTACAGGCACGCGCTACCACGCCCAGCTGATTTTTTGATTTATTGTAGAGATGAGGCTTTGCCTGCCCAGGCGGGTCTCGAACCCTCAGGCTCAGGCAATCAATCCACTCACCTCAGCCTCCCAAGGCGCGGGATTACAGGCTGAGCCACCGAGCCCGGCTTTGCTGAAGTTTTATCAATCACCTCCCAGTTGATTGAAAGGCTGAAATTTGCCTTCCAGTATCATTTTCAAAAAGGGTTCACAGGACTGCTATTCTCTGAATTCTTATCTTTTCAGACTGTTGGTCTGCTCTCTACTTGAAAGACTCTTGGCTGACCCAGTTTCTCTACCTGAGTATGTTGTCTTGTATCACTGAAAGTTCCAAGGAGAAGCCACAGCCTGGTGTCTGATGCCATCTTTTTTTTTGTTTTCTTTGTTACTAATATGATATTTTTGCCTATATTTTCATAGAATTATTTATCTTTAGTGTCCAATAATGTTGCTAAATATATTTTTAGATAGGTTTTTTTGGATCAAGTTTTCCTACTCCTGTTACTGCTTTTGATTATGGACAGTCATTTTCTTTTATTTAAAGGAAAGAGAGTTTGTACATTTTCCCCTTATTTTCCTTGTTGCTTTATATATTTTTTAAGAAACTATATTGTTTTAGATTCAAAACTAAACAACAGCTATATTCCTATTGGAATTTCATTAGTTGAATTTTAAAAACTAAGTTAATCCTGTGTTTGTTTGTTTGAATTGGAATCTCATTCTGTCACCCAGGCTGGCGTGCAGTGGCATGCTCATGGCTACTGCAGCTTGACTTGCTGGGCTCAGGTGCATGCCACCACACCTGGCTAAATTTTTGATTTATTGTAGAGACGAGGTCTTGCCAAGTTGTTCAGGCTGATCTTGAGCCCCTGGGCTCAGGCAATCCTCCTGCCTCAGCCTCCCAAAGTGCTGGGATTACAGGCATGAGCCATCGTGCCCAGCTCTTGGTTCTTATTTCATCTGAGTTTTATAAGCATACTGAGAGGAAGGTATTATTGTTTCCATTTCTGTAAATAACACTATGACTCTAAAAGGTTAATGTGGCCAAGCCACTCTTAAGTTATAGAAGAACCTACGTTTAAACCCAAATTTGTCTGATTCCTAACTTCCATCACACAAATGCTGCCTCATGTTGGCGTACTCCCAAGTGTTTGCTGAACTTTTAAAGGTGGGAGGATGTTGAATGAGTCCATCTCAACATTTCTTTCAGCATTGCTGTCCTAATCTTACAACTGGCAGCACATGAATTCCCAGTCGATTGGCTAGTTAGTATACTCCTGGGAACAGAAGTCTAACTGAGCTTTCTGCCTTCTGTCAGGCCCCTGGACTCTTTCCCATCCTCAAAAGCTTTTTCACTTGGGGTTTCTTGATGTTTGGGACAGTTATGCTCAAAGTATGTTTTGACCATATCAATGAGGTTAACTCCTCATTTTATTTATTTTTATTTATATATAAAAGACAGTTGAAATAGAAGGAATTTTGCAATGGAAAGTTCATAAAGGATTTGAATGGTATCCAAACTGTAATTTTTATAGGCTTTAGAGACCCTCTTCCTTTCCGTCTGACCAGCTATCTTTTCATGGTTTCTGATTTCCTGAACCTACAGCTACACCAATGCCAGAAAGAAATCTTTACAAGCTTTAAATTATAATGAAAATTGAGATTAAAATGAGGGAAATGAATTAATAAATTCACTTAATCACAAGATGGCTAGATGAAACCAGATTTCCTGTAAGTCCTGAACGTGAACAGAAATGGAAGACGAATGTTCTTAAGTAAGGTGAGAAGCAACATTAAGTTAGTTTAGTGACTTGCACAATTTACTAACCTTAAAGGATAAAGTCGGTAAAGTAAGAACTCAGGTGATACTGGGTAACTTTGCTTAAAAACAGTCCCTCAAAATATAGTATCCTTTGGCAGAGTTTATAAGCTGTAAAAAGGTGACCAGTTGCACTGTAACAATTGTCTCTATATTTTAACATGATGGGATATGCTTCTGCAATAATCATCATTATTGTGGATGGTTTCAGCAGAATCAGATTATTTCTCCCTGGAGTTTTATTGGTATTTGTGTCTTGGAAGAAACAGGAGGAATAGTAATCAGTGATTTTTAAAGGCTTGCTTCTTTAAACAGTTGGCTAACTGTGAGTGGGTTCCACTGACCTTGTGCATGAAGTGAAGCAATTAAAGAAATTTAGAGTTATAAATTGTTTGATCAGTTTCCATCTTCTTTAGTGCAAACATAGCTCCTTCCCCTAGAGACACCCTAACCAGGAGGAATGGACTTTGTTTAATCAAAACTGCTCAACACTTATCATATCTCTTTAGTGTTTTCCACTTTTTTTTAAACAACCCTTCATTTTATTTGAAACTTTTAAAAGAGGTAAAATGAGAGGTAACTCTCGGAGAATTTGGATGGAGGGTATGAAGAAGTGGCAGCCCTAACCTGCAGTCTCACCCCAGGGCTCCATGGACACAGTCTGAAAACCCTTGCTGTAAACAGTGGGTGCCCATTAAGATCACTTGGGGAGCATTCAAGAAGTTCTGGTGCTGGTATCTGATCCCCAGAGGCCATGATTTAATTGGTCCATGATTTTTGGGAAGCTTCAGGTGATTCCATGCAGCAGCTGCGGTTGATAGTCAATGCACTGGAGAGTCACCATGAGATCAAGTCTGACCAAAGCTTACTTCTGGCACAAACTGAAAACCCTTCCAAGTGGGGATGACCCAGAGCTTGGTTGACCTTCCTGATGCATCTCTGAATCCTTAGGCCCAGAGAGATCTTGCTTTGGGATTTTGTTTTCCAAAGTATTTATTCTATGACTTTTACCTCCTGGCAAGGAATCTCATTGTAAAAAGTTACATCAATGAAATGTTCCCAAAGCCATTGCTATTTTCTTTTCTTTCTTTCTTTCTTTTTTTTTTTTTTTTTTTTGAGTTGGGAGTCTCACTCGGTCACCCAGACTGGAGTGCAATGGCCGCTCCCGGCCACCGCAGCCTCGACCTGCAGGACTCCGGCAATCCTTCCACCTCACCCTTCCAACTAGCTGGAACTACAGGCGCGAGCTACCATGCCTGGTTAATTTTTTGATTTATTGTAGAGATGAGGTCTTGCCAAGTTGCCCAGGTGGGTCTCGAACCCTCGGGCTCAGGCAATCCACTCACCTCAGCCTCCCAAATCACAGGATTACAGGCTGAGCCACCGAGCCCGGCTTGCTAATTTTCAATCTACATGCTTACATTTGTTTTGAAGGAGTTATGAACATACCACCCTAAAATATGCCACCCTGGCATATTGCCTATTTTGTTTTAAAGGCACTTGAAAAACAGCAGGTTCAAGATCACTCTGAACTCTGAACTGTTTCCTAAAAGCAGGAGATGAACTTCCTATGTGAAAGATACCCTCCCTATACTGGAGGGAAAGCAACATTTTTATCATTTCAGCACTTGAGGCTGAAATAATTCTGTACAGACTTTATCAAATGAGCTCTTGTCTTCCTCTAGTTTCCCCAAATACTTTAGTTGCTTTTTCACAACTTAACTATTCTTCGTCTGATTCTGTAAAAGGTGATGAATTGTGTGGAACCTGTGTGAAGCCTTATATATTGTGTGATGAATTATGTGAAATGTAACGAAACTATAACCTCATATATTAAGTATGCTGAAACTGTGTGCTATAACCTCTCCCCTAAAACTTAGTAATTCTTGAAAATCCTGGAAAGAACACCCTACTTGGAAGCCCCAAGTGGCTATATTAGATAAGTTAACCAGCTTTTTCTGCTTCTGTAACC